>QKQZ01048301.1:0-31727 GCA_003595255.1 Solenopsis fugax
TGCCGCCCCTCTTCCTCGCACGCACACACTGTCTTTCTCTCTTCCGCGCGTGGAACGGGACGAAACGGGGAATCTCGTTGCGGCACCGTGCACGGAATCACGACGCGGCGAAATCCATACTGCCGTGGTGCGGTCAGTCCCGTGCGTCTTCCATCTTGACAATACCCGGGTGCCCCGCTACCTCGCGCACCAGGAGCAGTGGAGGAGCAGCGCGACCGAGTCGCCGCGCGTCGAGAAACGCCTAAACGTCGCCGATCCCCCCCCCCACTCGCCCACCGCGGTGCTGCACCCGGTCGGACGGCGATAAAAGCGCGCGAGAAAAGGGCGGTAATCTCGAATCGCCGGGTCGCGCGTTAACTACCATTCTATATTAACTAAGTTAAATTAAGAATTGTTAACTTTATAACTTTATTATTTAACTCTCAACTTTTTAACTGTAGTTTTACCACTCAATCTTGTAAACGAAGCATTCGTGACTCCAGTGGCTCGCTCGGATTTTGTCGATCGAATTTTGTCGATGTTGACCTCGACCACCTCGACGGGCAACATGGCCACCGCCGGTGAGCGTCGCGCGAAGCAGCGATGGAATTAGTGACAAAGTGGCCCGCGTCCGTTGGTAACACTGCGCGCTGCTGGTTTCCATCCGGTGGTGACAGTTTCGAGTGTGGTGACAGCCGCGTACGCGCCCGTCAGCCGTTGCTCCGTACTCGTCCGCGTCCACTCCTACGCTCAAGCTTCCATTCGTCTCGGTCAGGTGTTGGCATCGTCGATCGACGCGCGGACGATCGTCGACGGACGAGCGGCGACGACGCCGAGGACCCCGACGAGGTAAGCGACCCGCAGTGCTCCGCACTCTCTCGACGGGGACCAGATGGCTGCGAAAAGCGGCCGTCCACCTGTGCGCTACCATCAGTTTGTTTGCTAATACGGCTACGAGGCCGCGTATCCCTTTCCGGTTGCATACGCCAGTGTCGGGCCGCGCGACTCGTTTTATTATTATTATTGCTATCATCATCATCTTATCGTTCCTATCTTTCTCGCCTCTCTCGCTCGCCTCTTTGAGGGAACGGCGGCACTTTCACACAAGCGTACCGCGTCCCGTTCGAGGCTGCTGTCTAGCTGTATTAATTGAAGAATCGCGAAGGCGGGTGGCACAAGTGGGTGGAAATTCCAAGAGAGAGGGAATCTTTCCCGAATTAATTTTTCCCGAAGTAAATATTTGAGAAAGATTGGTTTTCGTCGCGGGGTGATGAGAGGAAAGCGCGTGATTCTCTGCAGGAAAATAAAGTCATCTTTAGCGATAGGTTGCTGCCAGTCAGGTGCTAGAAGATGTGTATTTTGAAAAATGTTTACATGTACACGTGTGCTTATGGGGGGGGAGGGGAATCTAGAAGATATCAGTGAAAGACGAAGATTAGATCGCTGAAATCTTTTGTTTGCGTAGGATTGCAGAGTATAAATTTAATAATTATTAATAAAATTGATAATTAATAATAAACTTAGTAATAAAAATGATTCATTAATAACATCAATCTATTTTTGAAATTAAAAGAGAGATTAGACCTGTCAAACCTCGTTTGATAACAGAGTGAAATATATTCTCTCTAAAAATTATTCAGAAAAGAACATTTGCACTTGCAGTGTATTTATTTTTACACTTGATTTAATGTGTATTATACACTGAGAGAAAAAAGAAGTTATTAACTTGACTAAAATTTTCAACTTGGTTAAATTTCTTCAGTTCAAGTATTTATGTATTTAAGTTAAATATATAAATATTTTAAATATTCATACATAAATATGTAACTTAAATACATAAATACTTGAACTCAAGAAATTTAATCACGTTAACAACTTCTTTTCTCAGCATACCAATTTTATTTCTATAACAAATTTTGGGAAATGTATATAACACGAATTATTATCAGAATTGCAGATCCTTGTTTAAAGAAATTTTTTTTGCTCTAACGTATTTGTTTCGTATTTTTATTTTAATATATTTATTGCGCTATTTCGCATACGTATATTGATGTA
Source organism: Solenopsis fugax (assembly GCA_003595255.1). Taxonomy (NCBI): domain Eukaryota; kingdom Metazoa; phylum Arthropoda; class Insecta; order Hymenoptera; family Formicidae; genus Solenopsis; species Solenopsis fugax. The sequence goes on from QKQZ01048301.1 coordinate 2,035, forward strand.
GTATAAATAACATAACGTGTAAAATAAACAGGGGCTCGATGTCAACGATTCCTTTACAATTTTTGTTCATTTTACTTCCATTGTTGGCAACGATTTTATTTTGATTGTATGTGGAACGAAAGTATAACGTTTTCAGCTGTTACGGGTATGTTGACCTCAAAAAATGTGTTCGCGTTCTTCGCGACAATAAAATTAACGCGCCGCCGCGTGAGAAAAGGAATGAGCATAATGTAGCAATACTAATTTCTTTCATTTCGCGTGCTGTTGCGAAATTGTAAGGTGAAACGGTATCGAACTACGCGAAAGTCGCACGGTAGGCTGCCTTAAAATCGCGCAAGGGTTGCCCAAAACCAGGCCTCGTCGAGCGTTCCTCGCGACGACTCACTTCGAAACACTCGATACTTTACCGTTTCGCTCATTTTTCTTCCACACATCGTTGAATCCTTAATTAGATGGAATTACCTTTCGAGGCATGGAAGGACTTGCGTCGCGTGCCTCAAATGATCCTAATGGAACGTACAGAAGTACCAACGAAAGTAAACTTTTCAATCGCGACAACTTTATAAACTTGGAGACCATTTGAGAAGATTAAAAAGCCAAGAAACGAGCGAAGAAAACAAAAGATTTTGGGATAGATAAATAATAATTTAATATTACATTTCGACTAGGGACACCAGTTGCTGAACTGTTTAAGAAAAATATTAAAATAATAAAACTTCAAAATAAATTGCAAATTAATTGATATATTTTAGATCTAATTTTTAATACTGATTTAATTAAAATATCTTTTACTTGAAAAGGGAATTATATTGAGTTGTTTTTATTTGTTCATTGACTGGTTCAATTTCTCATTCATTGATTTATTATTTATTTATCTTAATATTCTTTGTTTTTTTTTAGCCTTCTCAAATTTGCTTTGCACACACGAGCTAGACATTTATTTATTTTTGGAGACTATTGATTCATAGTTCGATTAAACGCCACTGTTTATTGAAATTTTTAAATTGATTTTTATCTTTTCGAAAATCCCCTAAATTCTCATTCAAATAAATGCAAAATCATTTTGCTTGAAATTAATTAATTACTAAAAAATTAACATTAAACGAAAAGCTTTATAACTGAATCTTAATTCTGATATTTATTGTGTGATATACTCTTTCAAGTTCATACAACACTTTCAAGTTCTTTATTTAATATGATTTAAAAAAATTAATTAGTCTATTACTTTTCATTCCGGGATTTAATATTCCTTGGCATTTAAAGAACATTATAAGATATATTTCTCTAATCGAATTAGATTGAAAATATCTTTAAATCGCGTTTTTAAATGTGTCTCGTATCCAGCAGTGGGCGGTGCATCTGGACAATTTTGGGATGCCTGTCGCTTTATTTGGACAACGAAGCTGAACACGTTGCCATCAGCGAGACTCGGAAGCAGATAGAGGCGACCTTTAACGCTAAATGTCGGTGTGAATTACGGGTCAATAACTCGATACCGGATCTATGCCTCTTCGTTTCAACGTTTCGCATATTGTGTTTTCGCGCGGAAACTGAAAATGAGTCGATTACGCCACCCACGAGCCTTATAAATAATTTGAATGCGACCTACATCCTTCCATTACTATGATTGAATCTTTTATCGTAACTCATAGCCTCGCGTCAACTTTTTCCCTTTTCTAAAATTCAATCAATATTAATCGAAAGTTTACTTTACATAATATTACATTTTTGTACTTTATCAAGTTTATTAAATAATATTTGTATAATATTTGATAAAAATAAAATCAAGGGACAGAATTCTTCTAACAAAAATTATATTTAAAAATATTATAATGTACAGTATATGTACAATATATGAGCAGATATTTGTATATTGCTCTTAGCAAGTATATTATTTTTTAGAAAACTAAAAGAAATAAGGGACGCTTTTGTATACACACACGTATTGAAATTAAAACTTATCGACGTATTACCGAAAATCAGCTTAACGCACATGAAGATCATTTATAAATGAGAGAAAGATTAATATGAAAATTATTTATAAATGATTAATATTGAAAATGTTAATCCTTCCAGTTACATTCAATTGGAGTCGCATAGCAAGTTGCGTGGGATGTACTATGAGCCATAACTAGAGCAGATAAAATTCGCTGGCCATTGTCTATACTTACATATATTAGCATGATAGCGTTACTGATAGTACAAAAAATAACTAGCAATTTTCTTTCTCTCCGTTTCGTGTAAATTTAAGTGTTTAATTTGCCCGAGTATTTTTATTAGGAATTATATCCATGTATATTGTATTAAATGAATATAATTATTAATATAAATTCTATATAAATTATATGTATACAGAGTATTTATAAAGTCTGTTCCCACCGCTTTTGAACCATTTTCGAAATATAGGCGGTGGGAACGAACTTTATAGATACCCTGTATATAGAGAAAACTTTTGTAAAAAGAAGAAACAATGTATCAAATTTCTGAATTAATTGAACTTTTTGATAGTAAAACGATATGTCTAGTGGGAATACGTCGAACTTCTAGAATCGATTGAGCATGAAAATAACGTCAATTCTACAGAAAGTACCATAATACATAGGTGTGTCCGCGTACACACACAAATGAATCATTAGGTTTCATTGAATGCTTTGAAATTTAATCTTCTCATTAGCATATGCAGTTGTATAAAGAATCAATTATCTGAATTGGTGTAAAAATATCAGTGACTTTATATGATACGTTTTTTATGCATTCGTTATAAAACTGATTCAAAACACGACCGTTACAGTTTTGTTTTAACTTAATTAATTTGATGCTAATTAATATTAATTTGAACATAATTTTTTCTGAATAAATTAAATGATATTGTCAGATGTTTAATTAAGTTTTATTATTGTTACGAAATAAATAATATTGCTCGTTAAATACCGAATTATCTATGTTTATTGTTTGTTGCTATTTTTACCGGGCATAACATAAAATGTCATTATTGTCTTGCATAGTTGGTTATGTTTAAATTTAACAAGATCATAATTTAATGAATTTAAGAAAAATTGAACGAAAAAATTCAAGTAATCCGAAAACGTCTCTTCCAATAGTAATAACAATTTTGTAATACGAATGATTTTTGCTTTTAGATTAATGTAACATTCTACTTCTCGTCTTCTTTTCCAATTAAATCAAAACTCGAATAAAAGTATATGTACTATAAAATCAGAGTACATATATAATGTTGCTTATATATAAATAGACAAGTAAGGCTGTCATCTGTATGTTGGACTGTCCATGCGTTAATTTTTTATCTCAAGCAGTTACGTATGACCATTTCACGAGTAAAGTATTACTCTAGGGAGATCCTTATGCATTATTAAAGCCGCGTATTTCAAATGTACTCAATTTTTCTAAAATTTCTCTAAAAGGTGCCTTCAGCAACGATATTATATCACATATACACGTATAAGCGTTTCTGGCCACGTAAGTGGTGTGTAACATTCCAGGGATAGCATTACGTAATTGGCAATTTCCCGTAGATGAACATATATACTTATGGGAGTGAAAGAAGATATTTTTATTTTATAATTAAGCGAAATCGCGATTCAGTGTAAACATTTTCGAAGATAAATGTATTTTTGAATAGCCTGCATTTTTCTCGCTTTTCAAGCTTTGTGAAATTCATTAACTTATGATTTCGTAGCCAACATGTGCAATAGTGACATTTGATCTTACAATGAATGTCCAATAAAATAAATATCGAAGCAATTAAATGTTATAAGGCTGCAACACGAAATAATAGTGTGCATAGGAAGCAATATAAACGCGTGTATAAAATTAAATTGTTAATTGAAACGATACGAATTGAATTATTAAACTTCATTTTACGAGAATGTAATATTTTATTAATATTACTGCATGTGAAAGAGACAGATAGAGAGAGAGAGAGAGAGAGAGAGAGAGAGAGAGAGAGAGAGAGAGAGAGAGAGAGAGAGAGAGAGAGAGAGAGAGAGAGAGAGAGAGAGAGAGAGAGAGAGAGAGAGAGAGAGAGAGAGAGAGAGAGAGAGAGAGAGAGAGAGAGAGAGAGAGAGAGAGAGAGAGAGAGAGAGAGAGAGAGAGAGAGAGAGAGAGAGAGAGAGAGAGAGAGAGAGAGAGAGAGAGAGAGAGAGAGAGAGAGAGAGAGAGAGAGAGAGAGAGAGAGAGAGAGAGAGAGAGAGAGAGAGAGAGAGAGAGAGAGAGAGAGAGAGAGAGAGAGAGAGAGAGAGAGAGAGAGAGAGAGAGAGAGAGAGAGAGAGAGAGAGAGAGAGAGAGAGAGAGAGAGAGAGAGAGAGAGAGAGAGAGAGAGAGAGAGAGAGAGAGAGAGAGAGAGAGAGAGAGAGAGAGAGAGAGAGAGAGAGAGAGAGGGGAGAAGTAATATGTATTCATGATAGTGTATGTAAAAATATTAATTTATTTATTATTCATTCAATACGATCATAAGTATAATAATAACGCGAAAACGAATTTGTTTTATACATTCGCAGCCGATACTATTTCGATTAAAAGAAAACATAAACAATTTTAACTGGCTACAAATATCCAATTTCATATTAATTATTGGTAAGTTTTAATTAATTAGAAGCACGGACTATTTTTCGTTTGAACGGAATCTGAATTAAAGCTTTAAGAGATAAGTAAAAGAGACGTGGCAAGAAATAGAATTCCAGTTGAAAATCGTAAGATAATCTTTTATCTCTATTTAAATCGAAGCCTAGAGACTCTAGAGAAAATACTTGAAAAATTGTTTCCTGATGATGATGAATCATTTTGCATAGGATAGATAGACGAAATTATGCCATGATACAATCTAGTCACGGTCAGACAACTGTTCCGGCGATGAATGATGACGAATACACGTTACGAGGAAAATATGTTATATAGTTAACATTATGACTTTATTATCATTATTTTATAGTTATACTACCACACACACGCACACACACACGTATGCATTATTTTACAAAGATTTCTTTAACTAGAAGTACCGTTTTTCTTTGAAAAATTATTTTATTTTTAATTATTTTTAATAAATTGATAAAACTTTGCCTTGGACCGACTTTGATAAAATCATAGTTTCATGTGTTGTGTGTGTGTGTGTGTTGTGTTATTGCAGAAAATAATTTCCAATTCATTTAAGCTAAAGAAAAATTCTTTTCCGGTATATCTCTTATAGAAATATATGATCATAATACTTTTTCTAGTATGTTGTGTATTTTTCTAATATTATAAAAAAATGAATGATTTTCTGTTTTATATTTCCACAATTTTTAATTTTTTATCGAATCAATTGTTATGCGATTTGTTTTGAGATTTGGACGATTAAGTTTAATTATAATATGTATGAATTAAAAAATGACTGCTTAATTGTCTTATCTTTGGAATCTTTTGGGAGAAATTAAAATAAAATAACTATCAAATAATATCATTTTGTTTTCGAAATATCAAATAAATTTAGTAACATAAATTAATATTGAAAATGGAAAAGCATCTTGGCATTTCAATAAATCATTTATTAACGATATTATAATGAAAAAATTCCATCGTAAAGAATCAGCTTTACATTCACAGAAGAATTTGTGGAATTCATAAAATAAAAATGCGATGTTTATGAAATTGTTTAGTCGCAAAAAATTGCATGAAAATATTTAAAAAAATTTTTTTAAGATTTTCTCGGAAAAATGATTATTATATTTGAAAAAAGACTAAATTATTAATTAAATCTCTTTCTCTCTCCCCACATTTATTTTTATTTTTCTTTGCATAATTAAGATGAAATAGTGCGTGTCATCTTAACTGAATTTTTCAAAGTTTTTAAAGATTTATTTTGGAGAAACAAGTACTAAAATAAATGAAGAGGGTTTGATGAATTTCAGTTCACAACTTGATGAATAGACCTCGATTTATTTAAAAGTGCTCGAATATAAAGAACCCGAAATTTCATCCTTCAAATTTTTATTGATTTAAATATTGTATAAATTTTTAATATTTTATCAACGCCCTGTGCTCTCGACCACCGGCTCCACGTACTCGGCATCCTTTTATTTATTTGTCAGGAGTCGGACGTCGCTGCGCATGTGGAGCGTCCTGGCCTGCGCGGGCTGCATCGACCCTCAAACCATTTCGTACTCTCCAGCAGTACATGCCTAGTCGTCTCATCGTGCCGGGATAATCGGAAATAAGTGAACCGATACGTATCGAATCGAGTTAACTGTTTAACAATTCGTTATCGAGGAAACGAGAGAGAGAACGAGAGAAAGAAAGGGGACCTGCGTCTTGATAAGACAATAAAGGATCCGCGGACATCCGAGCGTTTCTGATTATGTTATCTGTCTTACCAAAGTATATGCACTGACACGATTCTCGTTAATTTATGTTTTAAAGGCATCGTTCGTCAAAATAATTTATAAATTAAATCTATAACAAATCACGATCACAGATTCGGTCTCGCGAGAGTGGCGAAAAGAGTTTTATTACACTTTGTGCGTGCATACACATTAAAATGAAATGTTAAAAATGTACCGATGTTTTGCTCAAGTCTGTATTGTTAATGAAGAAAGATGAAATAATAATTATTGTTTTACCTTTCTTTTTGCGTCTGTTTATTCGTCGATTGTCACTTTAAATAGAATCAGAATTAGATGTTAAGTCAAACTTTACGTCACTGAAATTTAACTTGGCTTGAGTTATGAATTATTTTTAAACCAAAATAATAAGAAAATATTAAATAACTTATCAACAATTAAATGAAAAATTATTTTTCATTTTATGATCTGAACTATTTTAATTATCAAAGCGTATTTGTAAGTTCATCCATTAAAACACCGTTAATTATTAAAATAAAGATACATAATGTATTTTACTTTATTTATTTTAAAAATGTAAACTCAATTAATAATGAAAAAATTAATACAATTAATGGATTTAACGAAGTATACGTTACTATTATTTTTATTCCTGATAAATGAATTTATTTCGTGCTCTTTTGCTAAAGTAGCCGTTTTCTTGTTTTCCTTCTATGTGTAAATGATTTAGCAACACTTTCGTTAATATTCACATTATATTCGAGCTACGTAGTATGTAGGTCAATAATTTGCCTTATAATAACTTGAAATTTCTACGACGCAGCAATTCTGACGACGCGATGCAAGTGTTCATCGGTCTGTAAGACAACATTGACATTAAGATAGTACATAATGATGCCAGTTCTTTAAGGCGATATAGATAAGAAAAAAATGTCCTTTATAACTTTTTTGAAACATGTATACACAGCCGGAAAACCTATAGATATTATTTTGAGAGAAATTAATAATATACGACTCTAAATAAATGACTATTTATGTAAAACTCGAAAATTTGGAATAAGAAAAATTTCCTTTTAATTTTAATGAATTTGAAAACGCTTTGTTCTTTTAACTGTTACTATTATAAGCAAAATATTTATTTAGGCAAGTTTTGAAATATAAATGCAGAATATAATGCAAATAATTCTAAAGACGCGTTAAGTAAATGACGAAAACGAATGGGTTTGATTTTAATATTATTAATTCTTGGTTTTTTTCTCAAGAGACGCGTCTAGAAAAACGGTATCTCAACGATATTCCGTTTGCTTCCGTTTTACTACACCGCACGCAGTACATAATACATAGTCGTAATAGCTGGCTCGGATTCACCTGGTCTTTCGCCCGCTAATTTGTTCACACGCACTAATTGCTTCCTTCTTGATCTCCTTCGTGTCGAGCTGCTTCGTGTTGCTTCACCAAGCACTACGTTCATACGAGGTGTTTTGCAAGAATACCATCGCCTACAAAAACATATTCTTTGTTATAAAATATTAAAATTCCTAACGATAATTTCTTTTCTTTAGACCTTTGTTTATTGAAAAGTAACATTCCAAAAATTTAACATATAATAACAAACTAGAAATCAAAATCCTTATTAGTGTTCTTTTCTATTCTTCTTCTAAATTAACAATTGATATCCAAAAATTTGTATACACACGTAAAATATGGCTCAAAGAGATTTAATTGATATCTGTATTGAAATTCATAATTTTCTTTTCACTTTGTTATTCTCAGAATACATATCTTTTATTGTTTTTTTTTTATCTTATTTTTTTTCTTGAGATTCTATTCTTTTTGAGAATTTTCTACTAAAAAATAGCATTATTTACGTTTTAGCTTTCACTATGATGCTATAATTATCATCTATTTGAACATTTTTAAAAGCTAATATAAAGTGATTGAAATATATAAGTTTAAATTTTTATGTATGTACGTGTATCGGCATTAAATTTCTTATTGATTTTTAAAAGACATTTTAAAAGCGTAAAAATCGATCGCCTAAAATGAATGGTATTGCAGATGAGTGTGTCGACAATTGTTGCGTGTAAAAGTGCGCAGTGATGTAAAGATAAAAACGGTAGAAACGCGAGAACGCTTTCCACGAACACTAAACACTTTATTTACTTTTCGCGAAAGTAAATAAAAGAAAACTGTCTCAATGGTTCTTCGTGGCTTGTTGGTCCCAGCGACAGCTCGTTGGAGAAGAAATAAAACCGCGAGAAGGTAAAATGTTGCGCGTTGCAACTGATTATTAAATAAATATAGTATTTTATTCTTCTTTTGTTCTTTTATATATCTTAGACACACAACTTTATGCTGACCAGAATTCTGAAACTGAAATTATAAGTAAAGAAAAACGTCGCTTAAAGAACTCTATTAATTTTAATGGAGAACATCGAGGGGATTTGGAGCAATTAACAAACTGCTTTATGATGAAAATAATGATTATAAATGATTTACATCATTATCGATCAAGGATGTATAGGACATTTCTCAAAACATTAAGAAAATGATGAAAAAATTACAAATTGTTTTATATTGCATTTGAAAGTAATAGAAAAAATTTGGCAGTGATTTTCTATCTAGATAAAAAGTTATTTCAATAAAAAGTAGACATATGTCTAATGAAAATATAATTAATAAGAAATAATTGGATTTTTTTTAAGTACTTGAAACATTCAAGATGATTTATATAAAGTTTTTATAAGTTATGTAAGTTTCATTGCGATGCAGAAGTCAGTTCTGTAAAATAAACAAAATTAAATTATCTATTTACAAAATAATCACGATAAAACTTTTAGAAATCATCTTGAATACTTAAAGTACTTACACAAAAACATTGAAATGTTTCTTAATGTTGTACAAACTAATTTAATTTTTAATAACAAATAGAGTAAATAAATTATAAAAGTATATTATTAAATAAAAATATCTTATTTACACAACTTCCATATGTATATATTTAGTTTATTTGAAATGTTAATATCAACACATTTCCAAATTTTATTTACTTTGCAGGGACCGTATCGATATATCCTTAAAGCGAATCGGTTAAAATCGAATGTTTTCGTTTTAGTTAATGGACTTCGATTGAACATAACCGACTCGCATTTATGACACACAATTACAAGTGGAGGCACACTTAACGCTCAAGTGTACACCACTTAAATAGATGACTGCGGTAGACCGCTGAAAGGTCCGGATCGTATTGCGTTAATGGTATCCGCATTAATTCAATCCGTTTCGTTCCAGAAGCCAGAACGCCGCTTGGGACAACGTAAACGCGCCTGTTAGCCAATTGGGATTGTCACGTTATGGACCGCAGGTGATGAGCGTGCTGTGTTTATGCACCTCCAGCATCCACCAATCAACCCCTAACGTCACGCAGACCGGCAAGATACTTTCGAGTCCGCCGTCAGACACTCTTTGCGAGCAGCGAATAACGCCCTCGCAGGAAATACCGACTGACGAGCTGGCTCTATTAGCTAAGCTGGAGGAAGCCAATAGGTGAATAATCAATCCCCACCTATTGCATGATAGCCGCTACACCTTCGAATTTGCAAGAAATGAATAATTCCTGCATGGACTGTGATAAATTACAACACTTATCTAACAGACAGAGAGAAAGCAAAATTCCCCTAGTTTTCGCTTTCCAAGATTTGTGGTAAAATTGAAGAGATCTTTTGCACACATCTTTTGTACATATATTTGGATAAATAGCCCGGATTTCCTTTCGTTTCATGTCTAGAGTAAAAATGCTTAATGTTAATTTTGCTACACATTTTGGCTTGGAAATGATGCACAGTAGGATGCAAAGTAAGGCTGCACTTTTAACTCAATCTCGAAAAGCACAGGAGAAAACGTAAGTTTTGCTTTTCTATTTCTTTTATATAATGTATGAAGTTGACTTATTTCGCTCTTTATAAAAAATTTATGAGAGAAAAATATTTAATTTACAAATATATTTTTAAAGAATATATTCGTAAAAAGTGTAGAGATTCTGTTATAACTTCTGATATAAGGTCTGTTCAACGAAGCTTCTTGCACCGTTGGAGAAAAAAAGAGGAAAGCTGAACTGTGCAAGAAGTTCAGTTGAAAAGAGCAGACCAATAACTTTGCGAGAAATATCGATAGTCAAAGTAAGTTTGTGAAAGTTTGTATCTAGAACATGTAACTCACACAACGGCAGATTGCGAATAAAGTACTGATTTCATTCACACGTTATTCACACGTTATTCTTCACGCGGTATGCAATAACATGGCGCAAATAAAATCATAATCTAGAATTTTATTAATTCCAGGCTGATCGAATCCGATGCAAAATCACTGAATTCTCTCCAGAGCAATCATAGTAGGAAGGGCTCCGACACATCCCAGGTGTCTGTGGCGTCGGGGGGCAGCGGAGGTAACGGCGATGCTGCGCCCCGACGCCACAACCCAGCCGATGGTGAAGAGAATACGTGGACTCTCTGGGGTCATATAGTGGCTGACTGGGATTATCATTGGAAGAAACGAAAAGAATTTGTTAAAGAATTGGTTCGTCAAGGCATACCACATCATTTCAGGTAACACATATACATATTGAAAAGTATTGTAAATATATATTATTTAAACAATTTATCAATATTATTTAGTTGCGAAAGTTAGTAGTTATATAAATTTTTTATATTAAATTTTAATGTAGATCTCGTATATTATTTTAGGGGCATTGTTTGGCAATTATTAAGCGGTGCTCATGATTCTCCAGTTAAGAAACAATTCGCCGAGTACATTAAAGCTACTTCAGCCTGTGAAAGGATAATTAGAAGGGATATCGCTAGGACGTATCCTGAACATGACTTTTTCAAAGAAAAGGATGGTTTTGGTCAGGAGAGTTTGTTTAATGTTATGAAAGCGTATAGCTTACATGATCGCGAAGTAGGATACTGCCAAGGTTCAGGATTTATAGTAGGATTACTTTTAATGCAGGTAAAGTATTAATATATTACAAATTGTGAAATAAAAAAAAGTAAAAATAAGAAAATACATATAAATTATTTTTTTTATAAGCATTTATCTTTATTGTTTTTTTATTCTATATGAAAAAAGAAAGAGAAAATATATACTTTACTCGAATGATGTTATGTCTTATTGCAGCAAATGCCAGAAGAAGAAGCTTTTGCTGTACTCGTAGCGTTAATGCAAGAATATCGCTTACGGGACATGTTCAAACCGAGTATGGCTGAATTAGGAGTGTGCATGTATCAACTGGAACATTTAGTTGCTGATGCGCATCCTGAACTTCATGCTCACTTCACGGCCCAAGGTTTTCATACGTCGATGTATGCATCTTCTTGGTTTCTTACATTATTTACAACAGCACTGAGCCTTCCGCTAGCGTGCCGCATTTTTGACGTCTTTTTATCAGAGGGCATGGAGATTATCTTTAAGGTTGCATTGGCTATGCTGCAGTTAGGCAAAGAAGATTTGCTCAGTTTAGATATGGAAGGCATGTTGAAGGTAAGATTTTGTTTGAAAAATTGCACTATTCGTTTTAGTAGATTTAAGAAATTGTCGACGCTGAAATTTAATTTTCAATATATTTTATATATTTAAACAAAAATATGAATTGTATGTGTTCATTAATTAATTGATGACATTAACGATTTTTTTCTTTTCACATAGTTTTTCCAAAAGCAATTGCCTGGGAAGGCCGAGAAAGATCCCGATGGCCTCATGACGCTTGCGTATGGAATGAAAATCAATCCGAAAAGAATGAAGAAACTAGAAAAAGATTATACCATCCTAAAGATGAAGGAGCAAGAAGAGATGGTCGAGTTACGCAGGCTTAGAGCAGAAAACAGATTGCTTAGACAAAGAACTGAACTTCTCGAAGCGGAATCTGCCGAATTAGCCGATAGATTAGTTAGAGGTCAAGTGTCACGCGCCGAAGAGGAGGAAACCGCTTTCATAGCGCAAAGAGAGTTGGCAGCGCTTCGGCATTCGCATCTCGAGACGAGCCATCAACTCGAACAGGCTCACGAGGAATTGAGATCGTTGTCGATCCTTCTCGAAGAGAATGTGACATCTAGACAGTCATCACTCGACGAGATATTAGTGAAACAGGAAGCGCTATCGCAGAAGGAGGAGATGATACAATGTTTGCAAGAGGAATTGGTTAGAGTTAGATTACACGAGGCAGAAAATGACGCTCTGATTAGGGAACTCAGAGGAAGGATACAGGAGTTAGAACAAGATAAGAAGACTCTGCGCGAATCAACGCCAGACAATTCCGTTGCTCATTTGCAAGAGGAACTTATTGCAGTTAAGCTTAGAGAAGCAGAAGCCAATTTATCTTTAAAGGTAAAGTCCGTCACATTACTTTACATATATTGCTATTTTTTACGAGTTTATACTAGACACATTTATATACTTGTATATTACAGGATTTGCGGCAGAGGGTTATGGAGCTAAGTGCAGCTTGGCAGAGGCATCTACAAGAGCACCGGTCCGCTCAATCAACGCCTGCTGCTGATTCTACGCCAAAGAAGCTGCTCTTTTGGGAGAATCGAGGTCACGAAGTACAGAAATTCGAAGAAGATTTAATGACAACCAGAATTCGCGAGATGGAAGCATTGACTGAAGTTAAAGAGCTACGACTTAAAGTTATGGAGCTTGAAACTCAGGTGCAAGTAGCAACTAATCAGCTTCGTAGACAAGACGAAGGTAGGAAAGTACTTAAAGATGAATTGGAGGCTGCGTTAGCACGGGAGAAGGATCTGGCTGCCAAATTGAGAGAACAACAGCACAAGTATTCCGATCTGGAATCGAAAATGAAAGACGAGGCTATGATGGCCAGGATACGCGATGCCGAACACGCGCAGCAAGTAGCAGAACTTACGCAAAAAATATCTCTTCTCGAATTAAAGGTTATTTCACATACATATTAACAAACGTTAATGCTAGAAAACTTAAATATATAAATTTAATATTGTTGTAGAATGAGGAGATGTATGCGGAAGGCGAACTTAGGAATAATTTAGACGACAGTGAGAAAGTAAGGGAACTACAAGATAAGGTCGCTGAATTAAAGGCCGAGGTATGTGGAATTAAAAAATTCACCTATTCATTGTATTAACAAAAGCAGTATCTCGGAATATTGCAGTAAGGGGTGAATTATGTTTTATGGCACAAAATATATTTTTATGTATATTTTTCATGTAATATATAGTATCAGGGGTAATTCAATAAGCTTTCTATGCAAAACTGTATAAACAGATGACACATAAAAATATTTTATCACTGCGCTACAGCTAGTCATACAGCACATAATATCTGTGATATCTTATTATATATATATTTATATATATATATATATGTGTGTGTGTGTGTCTTTTGGATATTTTCACCGTGTTTAAAATATCGCATTTAGTTTAGTAATGAAAAGTGCTGTACATAAATACTTATCATTATTTTTTAAAGCAACTTTATCTAACCTGACAATAATATAGTAAAAATTTCTATTATAATTTAAATAATTTAAAACCAAATAAAATTTAAACTCTAAATCGTTTTAAAAAATAATTTAAAATAATTTGTAAATATTTAATAATTCTATTTAATGACTTTATTAATAAACTTATTTTTCTAATTGTATGATCATAGTTATTAAACTCTCTAAATGTTTTATAAAACCTTATTCAGAGATATAATAAAAATACTTCACTGTTTATTGTTAAAGCACTGCATTGTTATGTGTTCTTTCTTCTGATTCTGCAAAATGTATGTGATATTTCGTTTTATAAAATGATTGAATTGCTCTATCATGATAAATATGTTACATTATTAGTATTTTTTATACCACGTTAATCTCGATAAGCCAGGTATTTGCATCATTTAAGTGTGATATATGTCATTTAAAGTGGTATAAAGGATTACAGTATATATTCCTAACAAGTGTATTATATGTAAACTAAACGTTTTAATTTTTAATGTGTTCTATCACATACTGCACTCATAAATTACAAAACCGCGCCTACTGTATGCAAAAGACATTCCATTTCGCTAAGTTCATAAACATAAAAATATCGTAACTCATTATCAATGTCATACACTTACAAGATGCACAGATCGCACCTCTTACTGCAATTTAACGCTAACCAACACGCTTCATAACGTCGTCGCTTCTGGTGGACTGCAGAGAGAACAATCTTCGTAACTAAAATCTGAGACTGTCTGTTTGGTCAGTGAATATTTGAGAATGCATTTTAATTCTTTGGTAGTTTATTATTTCATTTATTTTGTTACCGTTCAATTATTGCTATATTAATAAAAAAAAAACCATTTACGTATACCTAATAAAATAACTAATGCTATCCACTTTATTAACAATAAAAAGTTGGCGCTTTGTCGTTCAATCGATAAATGTGCAGGCGGGAGTTTTTTTCAAGCAGGATACACACGATCTTGTTACGCGGGAAGAGATAATACCTATGACAGTGATTCTTGTTGCATAAGGGCATCAAGCGATAACTAATGCTAACCAGAAGGGACTAATCGTTGTTGCAAAACTAACCCTCTATTGCTGTGTTATCTCTGTCTCTCCTCAGTTCCCCACGCCAATCACCAGCCCGGAGACTGAGCCTTGGCGCTGGCTCGAGTAAGTCTTTACCCATGCGTAAGCATCATTTTCTACCGTCTCCGTGTATGTCCGTGGCATGACATTTCATTTATCATTTGTAGATGAATCTGGCGTTGTAGTTGGCTCTGTATTTATACTTTTTACGTTTTTCATCTAGAATTCCATTCGGAATTCTTGCTTATATTAATAATCGTAGCGTGCATTTACATAGTGAGTAAACAGACTTAGATTTACAATTCATAATGTGATAAAGCCATCATAGATGTGCATTGTAAATGTATATCGATCATAGTTTTATTTTTAAAAATCCTTATTAAATTTGAGTGAAGAACGGAAAATGTTTTGTAAGAAACTGGATTGAAGATATCTTATTTATTATATTTAATTTTACAGCTTTCAATAATAACTTCGCGTGAATCGACATGAGTGCTACCGTCGGATTTGATCAAATCAATTAAATTAAAACTGAATTAAAATGTGGCTTACTTTCTGTATTATATGCGTGGTGATATGGCATGGCGTGCTCTTCCCGTTTGACTGCATGCTTCCTTAAGATTAAGTTCACTGTCTCGTTCTGATAAACATTCACGGCTGCTGCTTTTAACTCGAAGAAGAAAAAATGCATAGACGTGAAAGTATCGTTAATGTTCACTAAATTATTGTGGAATCGTGAGTTTTGAGTTTTTTTTCTTCTATATATTATTTATTTGTATGATTTCATCTAATAATAGATATAATAATAAACTTGTATTCAATGTAATAAATCTTAGTAATAGAAAGATCTTAAGTACTTTACGATTTAGGGAATCAAAAAACTTCTAAACTAATTTTTTTTAATGTCTTAAGTTATGATTTTTAAAACGATTTTTTTAGAAAAAAAAAAAAAAGAATTTCTAGTCTATTTATTGAACCTAACTGTGAAAAATAAATTTTGATAATATAATTAATTATAACGACAATTATATTAGAAAATAATAATGTATCTTTAAAACTGAAGTAATTACAACAGCTAAAGAAGCTTTTCAGAAATTTCAAATGCAATTAGACGGAATTAACTTTTCTTTTGATATTCTGATCTCTCTTGTAATGAGAATCGAATAAATATTTTCTTTAGTAAAGCAAAGAGGACATCACAGACTTTTTCTTTCTCCTTCCGGAGAATTTCTTAGAAATGCATTTTGCATCACGTCTGTTTGTCACAGGTCATGAGACTAGAAAGTTGGAAACAACGATGGACGGGACTCGGCGGGCAAACCGTGCGAAGTTTTAGCGTCGATACTGAAAGCGAATTGGACGAGCGGGATCTCAGAATTTGCTTGCAAGATCATATCAATACGACCACGCCAAACTCACCCGAGGTATAAAATTCTATGTATATCAAGACCATTAGGCAGCTAACAATACTCCGTTATCGATACGCACGAACCTTTTGTTCGACGTCGGCTTTTGCTGTAGGAAATAATGCGTATGCGCTTAGACTGTAACATGAGAGTAGACCGTAATAATCTTGTTTAGTTACATGTATTACTATTAGGCCAAATATAACAAGTACACGTAGCCGTTTAATTATGCTGTAACGAAAACGAAACAATGAAACAGTAACCGATAGATGCTTTCGGTAATCGAAGTAATCTCGATCGTAATCAGGACCCGAAGCAATTGTTTTTAAACAACTTGATCATAGTTTACATGATTCAACATATTGAAGCTTCTTCGGAGCAGTATAATAAACTAATTGTTGTATGCATAGTGGCAAATATTGTTTATTATTAGCAATATTATTTTTATTATTATTACATTTTATAGATTATATTACACAAAGTATTATAAAGCACATGTTAGTTGTAGTCAATAGAGTATTACAGAATATAACTAATATTTGTTTATATTAATCAGTAAATGATCATAAACTATGTTTGAAAGAGATTTATAACTGACACATGATAATCTCGAAAGAATTATAAAAAGGATGCAAAGAATTTTTCTATTTTCAAATTAATTTAATTCCATAACTGCAGATAGTGTTTTATATAAAATATTCTTAATTACATGTATATACATAAATATATATTTCTCCCATCTTATTAATTTGCGAATTGGATTTAATAATTGATTTCTCCAAATTAGTAAGACTAATTTGAATCTGTCACTATCTAATTTGAGTATAGTCACATTATCTCTTATCAAAATATACATTCTTCTAATAACTTCTGATAAACTCTTCGAAGGTTTCGAAAAATGTACATTCCACCTCTCGCCTAATCTTTGTGTTGGAAACGAACAATTATCGGAAAATTAATAGAAATTAATTTTGTATTTAATTTCTATTTCTTTCATTATCTGTATTGTCGCGATAAAAATACAGATTTTTACAGACAATCTATATTTATTTTTTAATACATACAAGACTTAATGGAGGATATGCGTGATTATTTCGTAACATTTGGAATGTGGATTTTTTTGTGTTATTCAAGGAATGCATTTTCTAACTTTTCGAAAACTTGATTACGATCCGTAGATTATACGAAGATTATCATAGACTTTCCGTGACACACGCAATTGTTTTTATACGCATGAAATACTCTGTGTATTTTTTGTAATTCATACCAAATGTAATCGCATTTAAGAAATTATATATTTAATGCCGAAAAACGTGGGGACAGTAATGTATCGTCGTTTTTTATAAAAATATGTATTTATATATTATATACATATGTGTGTGTGTGTGTGTGTGTGCGCGTGTGTGTGTGTGTGTGTGTGTGCGCGTGTGCGTGCGTGCGTGTGTGTGTGTGTGTGTGTGTGTGTGTGTGTGCGCGTGTGTATCCATGCGCACGCGTGTGAGTGTGTGTGTCACGAGGAATCATCGCATACGAATCACGATATTCATACAACACACATATATTGCGTGCGATACTCGAATCGAAATTTAATCATCTAAACATTGAATATAGATTCACGGCTCGTTTTTGCGAAGTAATAATATATACGGAGACAAAGAAACAAGATGAGCGCAAAAGAGTGTAAATTAAAAATAAATTTATTACGAAA
The DNA here is from genome assembly GCA_003595255.1 of Solenopsis fugax. Lineage (NCBI taxonomy): Eukaryota > Metazoa > Arthropoda > Insecta > Hymenoptera > Formicidae > Solenopsis > Solenopsis fugax. The sequence continues at coordinate 20,077 of QKQZ01048301.1, forward strand.
ACATATTAAAAAAAAAAAACTACATGTTTAAACTTTTTTTTTTTCACATTTTAATTCTTTGCACATTTCAATCGTTCTACTTTGTCAATTTAAAATTTTTCCTGGAGTTTATCGCTGGATCATTTAAATCTGTTATTTCATGAACGTAGTATAGGTGTTTTTTTAAATTTCTTATGTTATTTCTTTTTTTATTTTAATTTTTTTCATAAATGATATATTTTATGAGAGTTGGCCTTTGAGAAATTTTTCTTTTGCTAGATTTTTTCTTTAGCAAAATCGATCTCGAGACATACATATTTGAAAAGTATTAAGTATTATATTGTAGAGTAGATTCAGGTAGATTTGTGTATTTTTTATCAGAACCACTGTAATTAATTTCAGATAAATCAAAGAGGACATCTTTTCTCTAGTATGTTTTCGTAATAAAGTTTTCATTTATCTTTAATTTACACCTTTTCGTGCTCGTCTTGGTTTTTTTTTTCCTTATTAACTATCTAAAGTGTAAGATACAATATACTCTCGAAAAAGGGTATATCGAATTTTTATCATTGTTGTCCTATGTATGTATTATTTGTAACATACTTAAAGAGATTCTTAAAAAAAGGAATATGATTAATTTTTGTGGGTAATATGCAATTTGCGCACAGCACGAGGTGTGTACAATTAATTAATTGATGATCAATTTTACGAGGGATTGTAAAATCATGATAAGTGGACCGTAAATCGCTATCGACGGAGAAACGCAAAAGTCGTCTTTCTCAATCGATTTAACGACTTCAGATTGTTGAAATTGAAACCGGACGAGATAATCGGAAGTATTTGTAAAAATTAGCACCCGAGCATAGCTCGTTCCTTTACCGTGACTTGGATAATTATCTCCACTGTAAGTATTCGCGTCCTGCTTAACTTTCTTTTACAGCGAGTCACCTTAGCCTACTTGCAACGCATCTTCTCTCGCTTGGCCTAAATCGTTACGTCCCATTCCTATGTCGCGTCCAAATAATCAGCATTGTTTTAACCCGTTAAATTGCAATATTTCAATAAATTTTATGTCAATAGTTTTTTTAATTAGACTGAAGCCCATCTGCTTCGACGCGGCGTTTTGAAAAGAGATTATGTCACAGCCATTAAAAGTTTCAAAATAATAAGAACCAAATTATCGATAACGACAGTGTTTCGCTTAGAGCTTACCGAACATTAACAATTTCAATATCGATTAATGCTTTTCAAGTGTAATTCGTTTAAATGCACCCTTAAATTTTCACAATTTCTCTCTTCAGATAATTTCATAATTATATTGAGGCCGTAACGTCGAAACAGTTGTCGATGTAATTAATAGCTCGGCTTCTCGGTAGCCTCGAGAGCTGAATGACAGCTCGGCAGGTCTAGGACAGTCTATATGCACAGATCCAATGACGCAGAAACTACAGATAGGTATTATGATACTAGAACGTGGTTCGCACGTCGTAACTCACCGCTGTTATTCTACTACGTCAAGAATTCGTAGTGATTAAATCGACTCTCTAGCAGCGAACGGCGTAACAGCCATTATCATTTTAATAGTGCAGCTCTGACGTGCAACGGAATCGGAAAAGAACCGCTGCAAATATTCTGTGCTAAATTCAGAAATATAGGTGCAAACGTCACTTTCTCTCCGCTCTTGCACACGTTTATTCTTCGTCGTGCCACTTACAAATAAATACATCGCTCAATTCGTACATCGTGAAACAGTCGTATCATTCGCATTTTCTACAATCGTTCGTTCGATCCTTAATTAAAATCTATCGATTTTGGTACCATATTTTTCAATTTGTTTTAAATACACACGCGACCTTCGTAAAGGATTGCTAGCAAAGTACCTACACAATTGAAAAATGTACTGAGAAAAAACATTACTAAATTTTAATAAATATTTGTCTGAATAGTTGCAATAAAATATTTATTAAATGTAAATAAATATTTATTTACTAAAAGAACTACTAATTTAATTTAATTATCATTTTTTTTATTGAGTACATATTTATGTATCGCAAGTAAATATTTCGTTGCAACTATTCAAATATTTATTAAAATTTAGCAATTTTTTTTCTCAGTGTACTATTATTGAATTTTGCCGTCTTCGTAGCTTCGTTAACGATGCGCTCATGCTAATTTGCTCACATATGCATGCGTGAGAAGCGAAGAAGGCTCCTATTAGAGGAAAGTGACTCGTGATTCGCACGTTAATATACGGATTTACGGCGCGCTGCGACACGCCGATGCCGATGTAGAATTTATTAAAAGATTGCAATTTAACGAATGCGGCTCGCTAGGTTGAGAGCACCGTGTAGATGATGCGAATTCATTCCATTTAATTGAATTATTGATCGTGCGCGATAACAGCGATAATAAATAAATCTACAACTACGATTGCATCCAACGGTATCAATAAATTAAGTTACAATGCATAACGTTGTTTCCAAACCATTATCATTGCCCGACATATATTCCCAAAAAAAACCAATCCTCTCAAAATATCCCTCCCGAAATAAACAAGTTTAGTTTTAGAGTGAATCCACCCAGTCCACACAGTTATGTATTCACTATATAATAGCTATAAGTTTCAGTATCACATTTTATATGTACGTAACGTGAAACTTGCAGCAATGTTGTAGTTATATTATAATTTTGCCTTCTTTCAAAAATAATGATAGTGATACAATTATATCATCTTATTATATTGTATAATTAATTATTTTTTTGTATATCTAGCTCCAATGTTTAAATTTTATTCAAGTATCACATACTTGTTTTGCAAATAATATGTAGCATTTGCACATTTATATTATGTAAAAGAAGGCAATAGATACAAGTAATTGTGATATAAATATCATGAAATATTTGTTATACAAAGTATTACTCCCGAATTATATAGCAGTTACGAATTGTGTCAACTTGGCAGAATTGTCTTGTTCAATGCGTTTCTCGATTTTAATGAAAATTTAAATTTATTTAAATTTTATCTTGTATTAGTTTTACATGTCATCGTGTACTTGGCTTACGAGACACGAGAGATCCGTGCATCGTCACGAGAGATTTCGTACGTCGACACCGATATTTTATCGGTGACTCGCGAACGATGGCGTCGGAGTTTTGCGGTACGTCGCGCCGACGGCATTAATAATTTAGCGGGCGGTTCTTTTTTTTCCTGCGGAGACCGACGCGTTCGATCGCGGCGTGCACCACCGCGACGCAGACCGAGATGTGGCGTGCGTTCGTTCCTATTGCAACGGCGGCGGAAGGTCACCGAGGAGACGGTTTGGCGGTCTCCCGAGCTGTGGCGAACGGCGGTCGATTAATCTGCTCGCGGATCGATTTACCGTCGCAATTTCTCTCAGCGCGATGCGATCGTTAGGGGAAAAAAAAGAGAAAAAAAGAGAGAGAAATGGATTTTTAAAAACTGTCAAGGCAATTAAAGTAACCGATTTGTACGAGTAGTTTTTTTCAAAGTTATAATACTTTCTCTGAGGTGATTTTTATTACAATAATTAAATTTATTTTATTTTTCCTTTTATTATCTATATTTTTTAAAGACATGTACACTGAGAAAAAAGTTGTTAACTAGACTAAATTTTTCAATTTGATTGAATTTCTTCAGTTCAAACATTTACGTACATAAATTAAATATATAAATGCTTACTTTTTTCTCAGTATAATACGTTTGAATAGTAAAAATATTTTCTAAAAAATAATCTTTTTGTAGATATTTGTTGCAATATACGAAAGATTAATTTTTAAAATACGTTCTTGGTATCAAGGGTTTCTCGATTCCAACCACTTTTTCATTTATTTAAAGTGGTTCCAAAAGTCTTTAAAAATTCATCAATATGCTATTTCTAGAATAAATATCTACACTTTATTTTTGGAAAAAAATAAATAAAATGTGATATAATTTAATTGTTTTTGAAATTTCGGGAAACTTTCATAAATAGAAATTAGTCGGAATACTTATGATGACCTTTTAACCCTTTCGTATCAGATGGCACATTTATGTGCCAAACCTTAAAAAATTCATATTATCCATAAAAGTAAAGATAGTAACTTCTGCCTGGGTTCATTTTAGAGATAAAGGACTCTACATAAAAAAATCAACACCCTTGGGAGTTTCTCCCTTGATCAGCATAATATACCTCATCAAAAATTCGTAAAAGTGAAAAATGCATACATCTTTCACAAAAATTAAAGTAGCGAGTTTTTGTAAGGTCAATGTAAGGATTATTTGAAGGTCATTTATTTATAAAAAAATTTATAAAAAATGTTATTTATAAAAAAAAATCGCTATTTAATTTCAAAGTGGCGAATTCAATATGGCGGACCAAGATAAATTTTTTTTTAGATTTGAATAAAGCTCATACTACAAGAGTTTTTGAGATCACTGAATCTATAATCAAACTTTTAAAATTCAATACGGCGGATAAAAATATACACAGAGAGAAAAAATTGTAGTGGTGGCAACTACAAGGGGACAACCATATATTTTCTGTTAATATAATTATAATATATAGTTAAGTGAACTATATTATAGTTATTGCAACTAAATTAATGGTTAAGAGAACTAATAAAAAATAGTTGTAGTATACTATATAATAAAATAATAACAACTATTTTTTATTAGTTTTCTTAACCATAAACTTAGTTGCAATAACTATAATATAGTCCACTTAACTATATATTCTAATTATATTAACAAAATTTGTATGGTTGTCCCCTTATAGTTGTTATCACTACAATTTTTTCTCTCAATGTACTAAATTTTATTGGATTTGAGTTATATTTTGGTTTGCCATATTGGATTCGCCATTTTGAATGTTTAAATTTTAACTACAGATTCATAATCAGCAACCTCTAGTAAGATATGAATTAGATGCTAATTATTTCTAGAAAAAAGTCATGGGGAATGAAGCTTTTTTTAAGCTTTTAAAAAATGTACATACGCAACATAGTGTATTTAAATCGTAAAAATAAGTATGCGCTAATCGTTGACGGTTCTAGTGTATAATCGGACCATATTTTTTTTGCGTTGCATGCGACGATGATGCGCGCGTACGTGCGTTCGTGACCGAGCTCTGATAAACGAAATAATCCATATCGATGCACCGCGCCGTTGCGTGACTACGTGCGAAAGCCGCAGCCGATCGGGCGCGTGTATCGCGATCGGACCCGGCCGCGAACGATATTCTTAATGCGTTGTACGTAGGTACGATCCAACGACAACGACATAATGCTCCTCGTAATCGAGAGAGAAGTAGCGCGTGCGAATGGTACATATTTTCCGAGTGAGTCAGTGCCCACCGGCCCCATCCGCGCCCGCTGGATCCGAGAGTCGCGGCGCGCGAAGGGTCGATTAATTGGATCGAACGAGAAAAATGATACTCTATTTTTAACTCGCGTGGAAGACCGACGAGACACTCCTGTTGCACCGTAAAAACGCCACGTGTCTACCTTCTCCTCCTTTCTCTCCTCGCGCTAGCGTGATAATTATCGCAATTATTTATTCGCATCTAGATGTATACCCAATGTGCATGTCGTACTGTTTTTTTTTCCTTTTTTTTTTAATTTTTCATAATTTCCTTTTCCTGGAAAAAGTCGCGACAGGAACATTATGTCAGCGACGGGAATTTCGACTGGCAGAATTGTTAGTGGTCAGGAAAAACCGGGAAAAATCAAGGAATCAAAAAATGTATTAATCAAAGATTAAAATTAGATTACTGTAAACCAATTCTAAATTTTCAAGTTTCATTTGTTTTAGTTATTAAATATAATTTTTAAAATTATTTAAGGAAACATTGTAAATATTTTTTATAATTTTTAAATTGTGCAGTGAACGATTTGCAGAAAGCTACTGATGTAGTTAAAAAAGAAAACTATACGGAAAGAACATTTTTGCTGAAATACAGATCTGAAAATAATTATGTTGAACCATTTAAAAAATTGTATCAGATGTTTAACTTGGTTGCTAGAATGTCAAAACTGTTTACAGCAACGTTATCATGTTTGGACGTCCTACATAATTATTTTGATGGCTCAACATAAAATTAATTTTTAATCTGTATTTGCATCTTCTTTTCAGATGCTGCAGTAAAATTGTTTTTTCCGTATATAATATCATGACTTTTGCAATAATATAGTTTTATATACGTTAACGATGTTTCATAAATCATTCAGTAAGATTATAAAAAATTATACAAAATATTTACAAGATGCTTCAGTAAATGCACTTTTCGAACACAAACGAATTTATTGCGAGAGATGTTTTACCTTTGTTTCGCATACAAATATTGTTTGCGATAATTAATAATAAATTTTAATATTTTTTTCTTCGTTTTTTTTTTATTATGTCCTTTTTGGAGTCACTTAGGAAATTTTTCCAAAAAGTGACCAGGAAAACCAGGAATAGTCAGGGAATATTTTATTCTGTTTCGCCAACAACTGGACTAGGCACTCGAATATGTTAAAGACTTGAATCGTGACTCCTAATCAGATCATCGAAAAAGAATCTCCAAATGTTAACCGGTAGGAAATTCCGGTTTGAATTCAAGCAAATGTTATCGATGAAACGCGTTAGACCAGTCTATCGCAGTGTACATGTTTTTTCTCGGAAAGCTTGATTTATAGTATTTTGCTTTTTATTACTCGGATGTGATTTACAAAAGCATTGGGGGAATTATCTGCTATCGAAATTTTCCAGTCTATTCGTGTATTTTTTGCCAGTTTCTCCTTTTTAACGATATGCGCTTCTCTCTCTCTCTCTCTCTCTCTCTCTCTCTCTCTCTCTCTCTCTCTCTTTCTAAGAGGGGGATCGATTTTATTTAGAGGATTATCTCTGGGTGTCCTTTCATTTCACTGGTTACGCAATCTAGATGTGTGTATCTGCACCGTTCACAACACGGCCGGCGGATAAATCCGTAAAGTGGCTTCGTTAAGCGCAATAAACTCATCTCAATACCGCACATTTAACTACCGATGCGAGTGTCCAGATTCAATAACTCATGGTTTATACGCTTGTCCCAACATTAATTAAATACGATACGATTTCCCCGTCATTATAACATGCTGCGTTTATCATAGAATTCCACAAGATATATTTTAATATCATTTGTCGATACCGAACGTGATAGATTAATTTCGATTTGTTGTTAGATCATACCCGTCGAAATATGATTTTCGATATTGCAGTGATTAATTAAGATAATCTCACAAAATTATATATATTTACTATTATTACTCTACTACTACTTTTACTATATTATTACTATCTTTCATTTACTATATTTTATTTTTATTTATTATATTACTACTACTTTTTATTTTTGCTATATCATTTATATTATTATATTTATCATATTTGTATTATTATATTTTTCCTCTCGCATATCAATAATATTTTATGTCGCATACATTTGATACGCAAATTTTGTGTGTTTAAAGACATGAACGATTGATAATTATATATCTATTTCTTTGTACACGTAGGAAATAATTTTCTTGTATAAAAAGTATGGAAGAACACGAAAACACGAATCAGCCTTGATTGAAAAAATGCAATAATATTTTGGAAAGGTTCTTAATTGTGTATAAAGCAGTCAACGTTATGAAAAATAAATAAAAATACAGTGAATATTCGAGTCCCAATGTTAACAGGCAATTGTTGCTCCGCGTTGAAAAAATAATTGGGACTACATCGAAAATCGCAATTGTTACAGGCTTCCGAGAGCAAAGTGTTTTCAATAACGCCGGTTCGAAATAGGTTAAACGGTTATTCAACGGTGTAAAAGAGACAGGCTACATAGGGTGCGCGGAGTTCGTAAAAAAAACTCTTGAACGGTGAATAATGCACAAACGCATCGTAAGATTTTCCAGGTGGGTGCGTTTTCTGATAACACGTTTCACCCAGATCGATATCGTTTCTTCTCGCGCCACCGGCACTACCGGGGAAAAAGCGGGGGGAGGGGAGGGGGAGGGGGCGAGGAGAGTAGCGGAGGGTGCACCCTTAAAGCCCCATTTTAGACGGATCGATTTTCAAGTGTTGTCGCACGAGGGAGAGAGAGGGGCAACTCGTATGCAACTCCGTTTTAATTTCTTGCCATATGGCATCGCGGCCATAGAATTTCCACGTCGCTTTCAGTGTAATATTAATCTTTTTCACGTTCATATATTCTTTTGTAACTACGTACCCTATAAATTTAATATTGCATATCACGCGGGGTAGGTCGTGCAATACAATGTACTGCGCTTCTAAACGTGGGAGAGGAATGGTATAAAGCCGAAATACATCGCGTAGGCAGGTTTAACAATGTGCGAAATTATACGTAGAAATATTCCAATTGTCTCGTGATGATGTTGGCGACACGGCATTTCTCTTTGTTCTATTTGATTACACGGACGGAATGTCGTCTCTATTACTTCCAGACATCGATAAGATATCTGTGGATTGCACTATGTCAGTAAGTTACGCTACGATGCTAGAGATGCAATGATTAGAAAAGAAAACTATTTAGCTACAAAGTTGTTCGAAAATAGCAACACGATTAATTCAAATCGAAAAAAGTACGAAATTTTCTCATTAAGATTTTTGATAGATAGAACTGCGCGATGGTTATTCAGAACACTCAACAGAACTTCCAGAACTCTTAAAGAATTTTTCACGATGTTGACTTTGTAGTTTAGAAAAGGAAAAATGTTTTTATGAGTTCTGGGAGTTCTGTTGAGAGTTTTGGATGGCCTCAATGAGTTCTACCAAAAATCCTAATGACAAAAATATGTAGAATTAAAAATAAAAAATTACGGATGATCGTAAATGTCGATTTTGTATTTTTGAAGTGTAAAATATTTTTCAGATCAAATATTCAGAAAAATTCTATACTTTTCCGTAACATTCATCAAAATAGGCGCTAACAGATTAATATAACAAGTTTTATTTTATGTAATAAAGTGTATATTTACGTGCAATAAATTGTTAGATGGAAATATTTTCCAGGATTAAATATCGATATTAATCTAGCATAGCGCATCCATTTTAAAAGGATCTCTATCAATGGATCTCCATCAATACCTGGAGCAATGGATCTCTATCAATATATTCAACAGAGATTCATTACTAGATTAAAATATAATTTGTCACTAACCCACGCACGATGCGCAGCAGCGGATTTTTCAACGTCGACCTGTAAAACACAAATAAATATAATTCACATTATAATAGCGTCCGCAGTAATATTAATATTAACATTAATATTGCAAAAAAAAAACTGATTATGTTAAATTGACAAATCTCGTTTACCTCGTAGTTGCTCCGCCGTTGCCTGGTGCCTCCCAGATCCTCCTCTCTTGCTCCTGCTTGTTGCTTTTTTATGCCACTCACTTACGAAAACACTACTATTTATGGCCAGCAATAATCACCTCGACGATCGCGCGACAACTTGGACGACACTCCCGTTGACAGTGCACAACGATCGCGTGACATCCTGGACGACACTTCCGTTGACGGTGCACGACGATCGCGCGACATTCTGGACGACACTCTTGTGCACGACGCGTAGTTCATTACATTGCGACAACAGGAATTTAACGCGACGTCGTCGTGGAAGTTAACGCGACAGACGACGAATCTCGAACGCCAGGGGATCGCGCAGTTACATGTTTACGCCGAGCCGCGCGGCGTAACATAACCTTTCGACCGGTTGGCTGCGGCCGTTGCTAACACACAAACAACGCGTATCTCTGGACGATTATTATGTCCGTGTTCTCACGTACTGATAAACGTACGAATTGAAACCGAAAACAAATAGCCGCAGATTGAAAAATGCGATCGATCGATGGATCACTGACGCCGTCGCTCGAACTTCGGTCGAACGGTGTCTCACGAAATTCGCAATCTAACAAGTTGCGGTATACTTGTGGGTATACTGCGGTAATCACGTTGATAATACCACTTCCGAAGTTCGCGATGCGCAGTTTATTATCTCGCAACAACGGGAAATTAACGCGAAACGGCAAGTGAGTTGCGAATGCTGCGATCCGCCTCAGCTTCACTCGGCACCCGACGGCAATGACGTTGGCCGACGGACGACTCTCGAACGATGGGGAAACGCGGACACCTTCATGCGACACTTTTACCTCGCCGTGGCGCGCAATATAACCTTTGATCCGATAGCCGCAACCGTTACTAACGCACAACACGCACATCTCCGGACGATTAGTACGTCCGCGTTCTCACTTACGCTGTTAAATGTACGAAATAACAGAGAACAAACACTCGCGATCGACCGACGGGCGATGGATCACTGATGCCGTCGCTCGCACGAGTTTCGGTCGAAAGGACTCTCCGAAACTCGGCTGTCTTAACGACAGATTGCCAGTATCGTGGTGAGTACGATTGTAATCGCCTTGATATCAAGATCGCACGGCTCCTTGCACGATGCTTCCGATATCGACCGACGCAAAATTTATCAGCGCCATTAGCAATCAGTGTGGCCATCTTTACGCGACGGGAGCGACCCCTTAGTAACTAGACGCCTTGTTAGTAAGGGGTCGCAACCGTCGCGTGAAGATTAGAGTCACTAGTGAAGATGAGATGACCGCACTGATTGCTAATGGCGCTGATAAACTCCGCGTCGATCGATATCGGAAGCATCGTGCAAGGAGCCATGGATCTTGATATCAAGGCGATTACCATCGTACTCACCACGGTAAACATACGAATTGAAACCGAAAACAAACAGCCGCGGATTGACTGGCAATCTATCGTTAGACCGCGAGTTTCGTGAGAGTCCGTTTGACCGAAACTCGTCGTGCGAGCGACGGCATCAGCAATCAGTAATCCATCGCCCGTCGGTCGATCGCGAGTGTTTGTTCTCAATGTTATTTCGTACGTTTAATAGCGTACGTGAGAACGCGGACGTACTAATCGTCCGGAGACGTGCTTGCGTGTTGTGCGTTAGCAACGGTTGCGGCCACCGGACCAAAGTTATACATCGCGCTCCGCGGCGAGGTGAAGGTGTCGCATGAAGGTGTCTGCGCGTCCCCATCGTTCGAGAGTCGTCTGTTGGCCAACGTCATTGCCGTCGGGTGCCGAGTGAAGCTGAAGCGGATCGCAGCTCATTTGTCGTTGCGCATTAATATCCCGTTGTCGCGACATAATAAACTGCGCATCGCGCACTTCGGAAGAATTGTTATCAACGTGATTATCGTAGTACCCACAAGTATATCGGCAACTTGTTAGATTGCAAATTTCGTGAGACACCGTTCGACCCAAATTCGAGCGACGGCATCAGTGATCCATCGCCCATCGGTCGATCGCATTTTTCAATTCGCAGCTATTTGTTTTCGGTTTCAACTCGTATGTTTATCAGTACGTGAGAACGCGGACATAATAAATCTTCCAGAGATACGCGTTGTTTGTGTGTTAGTAACGGTCGCAGCAAACCGGTCGAAAGGTTATGTTACGCCGCGCGCTCGGCGTAAACACGTAACCGCGGCGCTCGAGATTCGTCGTCTGTAGCGTTAACTTCCACGACGACGTCGCGGGTCGCGGATGCGATTTCGTCGTTTCGCGTTAAATTCCTGTTGTCGCAATGTAATGAACTACGCGTCGTGCACAAGAGTGTCGTCCA
>QKQZ01048305.1:0-19325 GCA_003595255.1 Solenopsis fugax
TTTTAATATATAAATAGACATATAATTATATATAAAAAATTTGTTCTTGGGAGGTGACGTAGTGCTATGTCTTTATAGCAGAAAAGAATATTTGGGAAAACTAATCTAGCATTTAGGTAAGTAATGACTACGTACAGCAGAAAAAGCAGTTTAGTAAACGCTTTTCGCGGTGTTCTTAGCTGCTTTACAATTTTTGTAAAATTTCTTGTTGAACGACGCTAGCGGTTTATGCTTTTACGCTTTTTCAACACGTTACTAAGCGATAGCTAAGTGTTGTTTAAAAGAAAATCTTATAATAATTGCAAAGTTGTTGGCAATGTAGCGAAAAGATCTCACTCTCCAAGCTACTTTTTCTGTTAAATGCAACCAATGTGTACTTCTTTTTCTTGTTTCATGACAGTAAAAGTTTAATCAAAATGACACTTCTATTACTGATACGGAAGAAAATATGTGCTGAATCGTAAGCTTTCTGAAGTGGTAACATTCTAGAAGGTTTTATTTGTATTATATAGTTCATGCATATCTACTGCGTTTTAATTTCTTTTTCTAAAAAGATGTTTAACTTTTTAATGCCCAAATAATATTCAACATTATTTACATTACTACATATATTTTTCTTTAAAATGTTTTAGAAAATGAAAAAGAATTAGGAGATCTTTCTGATAAAAGAAATCATACACAAAATCGTAAACATAAGGATTGTTCTATGCTATCTGTGTCTAAATGCTGTCTAAATACTGATAATCAACAGAATATGGGGAAAAAATTAGTAGGTTTCTTTATTTTTTCATTTAACAATATCTTGTGTAGTTGTAAATATATACATTTAAAGTATATTTAACAGCTAAAAGATATTACATAAATTTGAATTTCTTTATTTTCTAGATAAAGTCCAAATGTAACATAGTTTATAGCAAAAAAAATGCAAAAAATACTCTGAGTGAGTATCTATTACGTGAAGACTCTACATCTATGGATGAATTATCCTCTACATCCTCTGATGAAAATTATGAACATAAACTCTTCTCGCAAACGCAGAAGGTATGTAATAGTTACATTGTTAAAATTTGACAATGTTTTGCAACTTTGTACTTCATTTTTCGGTAGAAAAAAACAAAGAAACATGAAACATTAGAAAATAAACATAATTTACCAAAGCATAAAATTAGTAATAAGAGTCCAAAGAAAGAAGACCTACAGGAAATGTTGCAAGAGGCTTTAACAACCATTGCAGAATTAAAAAAGAGGATTACAAAAACTAAAAATAATCCACAAAATGGTAAAAATGTTTTTATACTTAGATTCTTTCTCATAATTTCAATATGCAATTTATGTATGATTATTTACAGTTTTGCAAATTTCTACCATATCAAAATGCATTATTAGTGCCAATCTGATTTAGAATTAGTGCCATGTTCTTCATTGATTTGTTTCCGACGTTTTGTGAACATTTTAATTTACTTTTTCAGGATGAAAAACAACTTAAAAGTGTTTCAGGTCGTTCTTGAAAAAATAAACTGAAATATCATGAAATGTCGGAAAAAATCCATGAAGGATGGAATGCCAATTCAAAAGCCAGACTGAATATTCTCGTCCATATTGCAAAAGCACAAAATATCAGATTAGTGCCAATATTTCTTAAACATTGCAATTTATTTTATCAGTCAATAAAGTAATATCTGGGTGTAATGAAGTGAATTTGTGATAAATTGCAATGTTCATGAAATGTTAGTATTGATAATACATTTTAATATGATAGAAATCTGAGAAACTGTTAAATAATTGTTAAATAAACATCCACAGTAATAATACAGCCTGTATATTTTTTTAATATATAGATGTTACTCCAACTAAACATTTTATGAATGTATCTGTTCCTTTAATCTCCACTGAACCTTCAACTTCCACAAGAAATAATTTTATCGAAGATTTATCACAGCAAAGTGATATACCATGTACAACATCAATTCCAAACACAGTTCTAGGTAACATAAAATAAGAAGTGACTTTTACATTTTATTAAATGTATTATTTTCTATAGCCGGTATTTATACTCGATTCTTGTATTTAAGACCGTCTCAAGTATTGTCTTAAGATGACATCAACCAATTAGAGAGCTGTATTAGCATATCTTAAGATATCACTTAAGACGATCTTGAAATAAGAATTGATTATGAAAAACTGGCCTATATGCTTTCTATTTTATACGTTTGAAGACATCCCATGATTTAATTCATGAAATAAGATTTACTTGACCAAATAACGAAGATTCTGAAGAGAATTGTATTATTCTGTTTTTCAAAATTAAAAAAAAAATCTTTTCCTATTCTTTTAAGAAGTGCTTATTTCATATGATTCTTGATTTTCTTCTCACAGTAAATACACCTAAGAGAAATAAATTGCAACCACAAAATTCGGATTCAGGAGAGGAGGATATTCGACATTTGGAACAGCTATATGGAAAAAATTGGCCTAACGACACTGTAAGAATTTGATATATCCCATAGAGTCACTCCTATAATCTACTAGTACAAGCTACTTGTGTGCACTTTATAATTTTTGCTTCCGACTTTATGAAACAGATATTTTTATTTCGCTTTTTTTCACACGGCATCAATTTTCTATAATGTCGATTTTTAAACACTAAAGAACCATCTAATTTTTCAGATGGTTATGCTTCGGAACGAAGTTTATTGTCGCCAATCGGTACTTTATGAAGCTCTTGGAGCTTCTTCGAAAGCGTCACATTTAGTCAGGCGTCTTCTATTAGGAGTCTTTAAGAAAGATGCCTTTTGTCACGTAACACTAACGGGACGGCCACCACGTGGTGCTGGTCGTGAACAAAATGATTCACAATTATTTTCATTAGATGGCAAAGCTAAGTTTGCGATAATAAGTGAGTTTTCTTTCTTAAACACATTACTATTTGAAATTCATAATGTATACATATATATATATACATACATATATATCATATGTGAATAATTTTTTCAACTTTTAGAATATTCACAAAACATTGCAAAAAAAAGAGGCTGGAAAAAACAATCATCAAAGTCACTTCTTCACGCAATGACTCAACGTATAGGCGAAATTAAGAGAGACATAAAAAACGCACAGCAAAGTCAATTGGACGCATTGCATGTTTATTTGGCGCGAGACACTACCGCATCTCTTGATTCAATGTAGAAAAAACATACATATTACATTCTTATTTAACTGATTTGAAAACAGTATTTTGAAAAATACTGTTTTCATTCTGTTACACGAAAAATATTATAGTACAGATTACCTCAAAATTTTGTAATGCTGATTATTAGCATTATCTATTATTATGAGTGAAAATATGACCGGTCTATTTTATAATCTATAGTAATTTTTATCTCATGTGTACACATTATTCAAAATTACAATCTCACATAATAATACAATACACATAATAATTTTAGTCATAATTCCGATAAGATCCAGCATTACAAGTATAATAATAAGTATACATAAGTAAGTGTCTGGGTACAGGGACATGTCCGGTCACTGGACCTTACTATAATGAACTAGATTGTGAGCATTTAACATTAAAATATAAATGAATACATTATACAGCAACAAATTTATGTTTTTATATGTAAATATTGTATGTTATATGTGCAATACAAATTATAAATTAATTTTTTTTTAAATAAAATACATAATACATAATACATAACAATTAATCTTGTTATTTTCTTTGTATAAGCGGCAATCCATACAAAAATGTACAAGAATATATATTTGTATATAAAACCACTGGCATATATAATTATATATGACGCTTTATACATGATCATAAGAGAAATTTTTTCCAAAAAAATTTCCAAAAATCTCGGTAATTTTTCAGCGTCGAGAAAGTATGTAACCCCTGAAATTGGAAATCAGGTTCGCAATCTTATTGTAAGCAAAATTTCTGAACGATAAACTTATGATATTTTCTATGTTTTGTAACAGGGAAGACTACTTTTATTTCCACCGATCATATCGAGATTTACCTTCAATGTATACAGTGCATGGTGTTTTGGATGTAAATGTATGGTACAGACACTCGAGTGTAGGTTGAACTGTAGATACTAGTAAACATTGCCGAGTGCTGTATGTGAGCCCATAATCATCAATTCCTTTTTTTTTAATAACTCGATCAAAGCCATCATTATATTCCTTATACGCACTATAAGTATACCTCTGTGTATACTAAATTAAAAAATACCTTTCGATACTGGTTCAAAGTAACTTCTTCGTGAAAATATCTAATTCGTTTGTAGCGCGAATCCTATTACACATACATATACATTGTTTATTTGCAAATAACGTTAAATATGATATCGGTTTTTGAATGTTAAAACGAAACGTTGTGAGTCAAATTTACAGAATTAATATTTGCTGCGAGTTTTGGCGAAACTTGTTTTTGGAAAATTAATGAATATGATCGAATACAATGCTATAATTTGAAAATCCTTTTTACGTTTTATTTGTTAATGAAATAATCATGCTTTATCTCTTTGAAATATAACTGTTTCGATAAACGAATATTTTCAGACTAAAATTATATTTTATGATCCGGTGAATAGTTTCGTTCAAATTTATCTATTTTTAATAGCTCGAGATATAGACTTATGATCGTAAAATATCGGTGGTGGTCGTGCTTTTCAGTGATAATATATTGATTCCTATCAGTGAGATTAGTTAATACATGATTCCGATTAATGAGAGTATCCCTCTCTGAAGCGGAATCACTGAAAGAATAATCATTAATGAATACAGTTATAAGTACTGTAAATCAGTAAAATTTTACTGTTTCAAATTTAGAGAGTATCGGTGCATTTCAAAGTTGTTATATAAAAAGTTGAAGTATTGAAATGAAAAAGTCGTAAGTTTTTCTAGTGTTTTTGGAAAGACATGCGAAGGTATGCCTTCAGGATAGAGAAGGTGGAGATAATGTCAGAGGAAAAAAGCGAAGTTTTTTGCAGTTGTAAAGATATGTAGCATTTGAAAAGAAATTTAGAGATATGAATGTTGGATGTTATTCTATCATTACAGGTATTGTACGATTGATGATAATACCTGCTAAAGCAAATGTCCTTGAATGGCTTGTAATTGCAATTATACATTTATATTTAAAAAATTGCATTTATATATTTATATATAAATGCAATTTTTGTGTGTGTGCGTGTGTATATGAAGTTTTTAAAAACCATTTATTCTAACATAAATATGAATCTCTTTTTCTTTTAGAAAATTTTACACCGTTTGTTATTACAAAAATAATAAATTTGGAATCAGCGATAAACGATATTAAGACAAGCATAAAGCTTATTTCAGAAAAATTGTCAGTTGACAATTCTTTTGACAAAAAAGAAAATGAATATATTGATACGTTAAAAGATTTTCCATTAAAGGACCAAACCGAATTAGATACTTTAGAAATTAAATTACAAAATGATGCGGGTTATCGACATGAAATGGTAAGCCAACGTTAATATTTAATTAAAAAAAATTTTTTTTTTACAAAGACATATTTTATCTAGCAAAAATAAAATTCTGAAAACAATTACCGTTTCGATTTTGTAATAGCAATTTTGTACCAAAAAGAGTATTTTTTAACAAATATATATTTACAGATATTTTTTATTGTAAAACTGGTCTTTTCATTTTTGGAAGTCGTACACTAAAAATAGCTGTTAAAAACTTTTATTGTACAATTTTATTGTGAAATATAAAAAAGTTTTATATTTCTTATTTTTATAATTATTTGTATAATATTACTTTTATAATATTAATAATGCAAATTTCAATTTATTTTAGATCAAACAATTGTCTCGTGTAGGAAATGGATGTATGAAAACTTCTTGTATTCGACTAATGAGACTAATATTTTCAAACGAACTAGCTGCTAAATATAGTTGGTATGGAGCAAAAAAGAAACAAATTTTTTCTAGTTTACATATATGCAGAGTTATTATGAGTAAGTTAAATATTTAATCTTCATTGTTTTATTCATAACTGTTAAGTCTGTTATGACTTGTATACTACAATATTTTTATAGCATTATAAATATCTATAGTATTTGTTCATAAAAATAATAGTACATGTTTACAAATATAAAATAATATAAATGTATAAGTAATATAAATCACAGCAAGAGCCAAGCTCGCATAATGGTGCGCAAATATATTTATACATTGTTACATATATTATATCTCTGTATGAATTATAAAATAAAGTAATTGTTTATTTAATTTTTCCATGCTTGGTTCTTATTTGCCGTGATTTTTATTGTTTGCTTTTTTAAATTTCAAAAGTTCTAATTTGTGGTTCTTTAAATATTAATGTTTTGCAATTATATCTTTTATGTACATTACAAATGTAGCATAAAAATGTTACTTAATTTACATAATACTATAGTAATATTACTTTGAATTTATCACGAAATTTTATAGAAGTAATATGAATATGTCTTATTTTTCAGGTGTGATACGAAAATCACATTCAGATGCTACTGATGACCAGATCTCAGCTCCAATTAAGATATGGTTAGCCCATGCTACTGAACGTATTACTAGACACATATTAAAAGAAAACCGATATGAAAACCGAGATGAAAGCCGAGATGAAAATCAAGATGAAAACCAAGATGAATAAAGAATTGATTGATTGATCTTGCCGCGCGTTTATTTCTATTTCATTTTTTTTTATTTTCTTTGGATAAAGGAAAATAGACGCTTCTCATATCTCCACAACACAATCCTTAATTATATAATCTTTCTTTTAATGTTTTAATTAAAATCCCAAGATAAAGAAGACAGGTGATTTATAATCGAGAGTGTGAAGCATGTCATACAATTACTGTTCAGACAAACATTAGGTATTTACAATTACGCAAAAGACAAGACCGTACCTGAGAGCGACCTGGTCTATCTTGCTCGTCTTCCTAAAAAAAGAAATAATATTTGATAAAATGGTGAATCTAGCGAACAGTTAACACCAAAACGGTCGTATGGATCCAAAACCGAGAGAACTTGTTAAGGAAACTGAGGTTTGTACTGCAGCACTGGAATCACAAGGAATTAAAAAGTTCGGATAATACTATCAGCACAAAATTTCCGTTTAGATATAAGGAGATATGCAGAAACTGTCATTTATAAATGCCATGGAGAAAGACGTCACCACACCTAAAGCTAAGCAAACGGAAAACTTGTCGCCTGTCATTCAACAGCATGGATGGATTTGTCAATGGTGCCAAGAATTTTGTGAGACCGACAATGATAGAAGAAGCTTACTCGCTCATGTACGCACATGTTATTATTCGACATAGACTTTACAACCTTATTATATTTAGAGGTCTAGCAGCGCAAAGTTTTTGTACATTAAAAATTTTTTTATTTCTATAAAATTTTCTCATTTTACACTATTTCCTCTTTAATCTTTGAGATTAAATATTATATCCTATTGAAATTTTTTAAATTACTATAAACACATTCAACATGTGTTAGGAAGACTTTTGAATAAGAATACATATATATACAAAGATAATATTACATGGGATTTTATTGTTAAAAAATTGGTAAAAAATTAAAGATACTACCACTTGTCTTTTGTTAAAAAAATAAAGATACTACCATTTGGGTTTTATTTATGAAAAGTAACATCATTAGTTTTTTAAGAATTAAAGCTACACTCAAGCTTCGAGTTGGATTAGGAAAACCCTTGAATGGAAATACAAAGATAGATATTACTAAAAATTGTTTGATTCTG
Source organism: Solenopsis fugax (assembly GCA_003595255.1). Lineage (NCBI taxonomy): Eukaryota > Metazoa > Arthropoda > Insecta > Hymenoptera > Formicidae > Solenopsis > Solenopsis fugax. The sequence goes on from QKQZ01048305.1 coordinate 7,783, forward strand.
AGGCCACTTCGATGGAAATTTTTCTCAAAATTTATATATAATTTTATATTTTAGAAAATTTTTCACATTTTTTTAATACGAATAAGAACACTTTTTAAATGTGTTGAGAAAATTTACATCTTTTCTAGAATTTTTTGTTCTATAATTTCTAATGAATTTTATAAAATTTGAAAAAGTTCAAATTAAAAAGTCATGTTAAAATTAAACCTTAAAAGATTGCGTTAAGATTAAATTAATTAAAAGTTAATTTTGAAAAACATTCATATTAAATTAAAAATTTGTAAGTTTTTAAAGTTAGATTACTCAATAAAACAATTATAATATCGATCATCAAATTTAATATTTTATTTATAAATTACGTTTATATAAAATAACAAAGAAATATTGTTTTTTATGTGGAAACGTATTTTATAATTTTTTTTACATAGAATATAAATTTTTAACTTACAAAAAAGTTAATAGTTAAAATTAAAAATTAAATCATTCAAAATTAATCAAATTAAATTGAAAGTTATAACTTTTTAACTTTTTATTTTACTTTCCAACTCTGTCAAATGTGAAGTTATAATACTTAATGATGAAAACGTAACATAGATAATATATAATTTGTATTTGAGCACTTGCACACATCTTATAGAAAATATTAATTAAAAAGTAAGTACTTAAGGCGCACAAGGTTATAAGAAAGCTTTTAAATTCCATCAAATGTTTGTACATTTTACATATTGAAAATTTATATGATTAAAAAGTTAATGTCGATTATACAACGATATATAGTTTTTATAACGTTTATGTGTTCGTATATAACTTTATTATTCATTAAAATTGGTTGCATTCAGCGGAAAAAGCAGCTTTGCAAATGTTGTAAAATTCTTTTATATGATTGATACATTCAGATCCGGCAAGAACTAAAAGCAAAAATCAATGAATTTTCCAATAGTTGAAAAGCTGCTTTTTCTGCTGAACGCAATCATTAACAATGTAAACGTTAATTAAAAATTGATATGCGATTATATTCTTTGGCTGGTAAAATATGATCACATTTTTAGCAAAATTTATATTATTGATCTCGATCAAATCGCTTATATTGTGCTTTGTGTTGAATTATCTTCCAACACATAGCAGTTTTTATGGCGCTGGAAAGGAATTGAGTGTGAAAAATTGGGCAGATTTTTTGAGAACAAAAAAACCATTTTAATTCGCATTTTAAAGAAGCGCGGCAAATGTCGCCAATGGCTACGCATCTCGTGCGCCTGCCCGTGATCACGTGACCTCGCACGAATCGCTGGCTGCGCGTTGCCTGGGTGGGAGACGGGAAGGAGGGTGGTCGGGCTTCCTTGCGCATCCCGTACGCGTATCCCCGTACTGAAAATGGCCGCCAGCTGTCACTCGCCTGCGAAGTGTGGCTTGTTGTGAAGGAACACGACGCGGACTCGTCGCGGAACGATTACTCCGAGACGCGCAGCACGCCGCGGCGACGCTATGCACTTGTGTGACGACACGTTGGCCGAGATCGCACGGGAGATTCGCCGCGAGTGAGAGAAAGAGAGAGAGGGAACGAGCAACGGAGGAGAGGAAGGAAAGAAAGAAAAAAAAAAACGAAGCGGGGAACGCGAGACTAGTGTGCTCGGCGAGACGGCGGTGCTCCGACGGTGTTGCCTCCACGGTGCAATGAGAGTGCGGCCAGCTCCGCGGCTGTTTGCTGGTTTTCGTTTCACGTGAAGTGCGCGGCTAATCTAGTCCGTCGTTGGCCGCGCGGTAACGCGGCCGAATCGTACGCCGCCGCCGTCGCCACCTCTTCCTCCTCCTCCTCCTCCTCCTCCTCCTCCTCCTTCACCAGGGATTCCGCGCCGTTCACCTCCGTTTTCGNGATACTCCTCGCCCCGCGTGGCTGTCGCGATAAAAGGCCCTCCCTCATTGGAATTTCTCTGGATTCGCTTTTACACTCCCCCAGCGAGGAAACATTTAAGGTAAACTTTGGTTGAATAACGGTAGGGTTCTATAACCTTTTGGATAACCGTTGCTCCAATTTGTGCTGACTTTGTCGGAGTTTCGCTTTGTATACAATGATGTCTGTACTTTTTCTGATGTTTTTTTTTTTCAAATAAGTGTTTTAATATTCAAATAATCGTTTTAATATTAGACCGGTTTATCTCACACAAATAAATATAAAAGCACTAAGACCCAGCTACGACCGTAATAGGCTTCTCTTGCTGAATTTGTTTTAATATTATTTTTATAAGTAACGAGTTTTGTATATAAATTTTGTATGAAGTTTTTGAATAAATATATGGCATTAATGTTATGATTAATATGGAATGAAAATAATTGCATTGTAAATGCAAAAGACACATTGCTAATTAGTTCTATTATAATTTGATTTAATTAAATGCATATTTTTGTTAAAATCAGACATGATATAAATTAATATATTAGAAACGTTGATCCATAGTCCTTATAGTCCATTAACTTTGTTTTTTTTTATTATTTTTAGGAAAGCAGAATGGGTTCCAGTCAACAATTCTCCCTTAGATGGAACAATTACTTAAAACACATTACCTGTGCTTTCGACACATTAAGAACAGATGAAGATCTCGTAGATGTCACTCTGAGTTGCGAAGGCAAGAGGATCAGGGCACACAAAATGCTTCTCTCAGCATGTAGTACATACTTTAGAGATTTGTTTAAGGTAAATGCAATTTTGGTCACTTTGTGTTACACATGCTTTAAAATGTGGAGACATTTTTTTGTAACGGTTACTTGTTATATCATAGGAAAATCCGTGCCAGCACCCCGTCATAATATTCCGTAATGTAAAATTCGATGATTTGGCTGCCTTGGTCGATTTCATGTACCAAGGCGAAGTAAATGTTGTTCAAGAACAATTAGCAAGTTTTCTCACAACAGCAGAGCTTCTTGCAGTGCAGGGTCTTACAGACGGCACAGGAAAGGATGACAATCTAGCAGAGGTGAGTGTATAAACTAATGCAAGAATATACAGTTCAACAGATGTTATTTAATTATATTTACAAAAAATTGATTTTATTACAATTTTCATGAAAAAAGGGAATATAAATCTATTGCCTAGTTTTTATTCTGGAGATTTGGACTAATTTTTTTTTAGTTTATCATTATTTGAAGATTTCTGTTTATGAAGTTATGATTGCAATTTCCTTATCTTCAGTTATCTTGGGATTAAATTTGCATATATATCTACGGTATTTCCTTCGTTTAAAAATTTTAATATTATATCAATAGGATGACAAATTTCAAATCGGAATCTTATAGGTAATTCCTTTATTTATTATGTCACATTTTTTTAGGATGACATAGAAATTCCCAACGAGCCTGAAGTTCAACTACAGAACACTTCCGGTAAATCCACGGGAGACAACAAAAGGAATAAGTCCCCGTCGTCTCCGATGCCATACCATGCCGTCGACCTGCAACCCGAAGTGCCGCCAAATAAAAGAAGAAAAATTCGAGAGAGTACGAATATGAACGCGGAGAAGAATTCATCGGGAATTAACGCGAAGGATTCCGATGGGAAATCGTCGGAAAGTCAGTCGGGACCAGGCTCCGATCCAGTCGAAATAATTCCCCTCATGCCGAATTTGAAGCTGGAGATGCCGGAATATTTGGAGCAAGACGGTAGCAGTTGTAGTTATGAGGATCAGAGTATAGGCGATAACACGCTGAATAAAATTGCCATAGACGACACGTCGTCAACCACGCCTGAACACGAACAGAAACCCGATATCAGTCAAACATTTTATTCGAGTCAATCCGCATCGGACGGTTTGGATGGCAAACATCAGTCAGATGTTGGTAGGTATCTTCGTATCCGATAATTTCTACAATTTGCTGAAATATATTTTATCTATTTAACTTGTGCAACATCAATTTTCATGCAATTTTGATGATTTTTTTTATGTCTGTTTATAGGACACCTGCTATCTAAACCGAGTACTTCGGGAGAGAGGGCAACACAGGATGCAGTACAGGGTAAGTGATTGTTCCTCCTCTTTTTTATTACGTACAAATTATATGATATAGTCTGTTGTTCTGTCATTACGATGTAATTATGACATTGAATTGTAACAGATTCGACAGAATTATTTGTTATAATTATTTTATTTGAATTATCATTTATAATTTAAGGTGAATTGTATCGTACATAGCAGATTGTAATATATTATAATCTGTAATATATTACAAATTGTAATATATACAGCAAATTATCTTCATTTAAATTCGGTATTCAATAGTCTATTATTATTCATGAAATCGTTTACAACGTATGCATATATCAGCAATAATGTGATGGTAATGGCAGTGCAACAAACTTCTATCTAGTTTTGTATCCACATGATCCACATATTTAGTTATAAGTTTGCTATCTTTTAATATATATAAAAACATGCATCTGTATGCACCTGATGTTAATATATTGATATACAAGAAAATTTTATATACATTTCAATTATAAAAACTGCTCTGCGATACACAAAACTGCATTTTAACTTCAGTGGTGATGGATTAATTGCATGTTACTGTGGGTACAAAACCAAAACGATAGTATACACACCTTGATACATGAAGCGTTATCGTGGAAGTTACTTGGTTTCATGGATTAAGGTTCTGTAACGATTATTTTCGCAATAAGAAGGAAGAACGGGATTCTTTCCTATTGCGATACATTGTGATCTATTAAGTTTGAGGGGTAGTTAGTTGATTGATTTTTCACATCAAACTGTACGATGGTTTGGTAGCTATGCAGCTTTGCATTACTTATACACGCACACAAATGATAATTAGAGGAAGAGATTAGGTTAAATCCAAATACAATAATGTGTAAGATTTTACAGTGGAAACGTTTATTATTATTTCACAACGACGAGTATTTCAAGAAAATATGTCAGGTCGCAATCATAATCTTTTCTTCACGCGTGGACCTGGTTCTCACTAGCATGACGAAATATTTAAAGATAAAAAATCGAACGCTTTTCACAGTTTTATACGAAAATGGCATCACATTTTATCCTGTAATTTAATCGCTATTAAACTTCACTAGTTTTTGCAATGCTCTGTGAAATGTTGTCAATTGTAGTTTTCTTGTTGACCTGATTATTAAATTGGAAATCAGGTTCGTAATCTTATAAACAAATTTCTGAACGATAAACTTATGATATTTTCCCTGTTTTGTAACAGGAAAGACTACTTTTATTTCCACCGATCATATCGAGATTTACCTTCAATGTACAGAGTGCATGGTGTTTTGGATGTAAATGTATGGTACAGGCACTCGGGTGTAGGTTGAACTGTAGATACTAGTAAGCATTGCCAAGTGCTGTATGTGTGCCGACAATCATCAATTCCTTTTTTTTAATAACTCGATCAAAGCCACCACTATGTTCCTTATACGCACTAACTATAAGCATACCTCTGTGTATATACTAAATTAAAAAATACCTTTCGATACTGGTTCAAGGCAACTTCTTCGTGAAAATATCTAATTCGTGTGTATAGCGCGAATCCTACTACACATACACACACATTGTTTATTTGCATGAAACGTTAAATAATAACGGGTATCGATTTATGAACGTTAGAATGAAACGCTGCGAGTCAAATTTACAGAATTAATATTTGCTGCGAGTTTTTTGGCGAAGCTTGTTTTTGGAAAATTGAATATGATCGAATACAATATGCTATTATTTGAAAATCCCTTTGTTTTACTTTTGAATGAAGTAATATCATGCTCTAATTTTCTGAAATACAACTATTTCGATAAATGAATATTTTCAGACCAGAACTATACTTTATAATCCGGTGAATAGCTTCGTCCAAATTTATCTACTTTTAATAGCTCGAAATATAGACGTTTTATGAGCGTAAAATAATATCTATGATTGAAGATATTCCAAGATAATTTTAACGTAATCGTACAAGAATAAGTTAATTAATATTTTTATATATTTATATTTTATGAAAACTTCTCGGACATAATTGCGAATTTCGTTCGAGTACTCTTTGGGCTTCCAGCAATTGCAACGATCGTTGCATCCGGATCAGGATCGATTAATGTGAAGATTAACTTGCAGAATGTATCGTTACTGAATCGCGAGATGTACATTCGTGCAAATACGAAACTAATTCTGAAGTAGTCAGGTGGTGGTGGTGCTCTGGTGACAGTGGCATGCGCGTGCAATCTTTCCTTAATATTTAGTAACTTGAGATCAATTCTTTCCCTCCTTGTACGATGCAAAACTCCATATGGTAAACGGGTAAATGCGTATGGGAAGTACAGCGATCAGAGTTGGCTCGATATTTCTCCGGAATCCGTCATTTCCGGTATTCATCGATATTCTAATTTATCGCTGATATTCTGTCGGGAAGATAGATCTTTAGAAAAATTGATACTGATAATAGATATTTTCGCATGGTTAAACGGGAAATCCAAGTTTAAAGATATGAACATAATAGGGTAAGATTGCGTCAATAACTGCATACAAAATTGTACCGAAGTAGACAGATATTGTCAGATTAATTACGTCTGTGTTTGTAGCTTTGTTTATTAAATTCTTATTTGCACGAAAGAAGGTGGATCTTCCAATGAAGAATGAATCTTACAAAACGGAGGATGATAAAAATCTTAAAACTTTTGGCTCGCTGTTGATTTGTCGCCTACGTAAGTTTTAAAATTTCTCTTAATCTTTTATTAATAAATTGTGTATTAATGTAAACATGTAAGGAAAATTAGTTATCTCCTGCATTATTATACATTCTCACTTTATTGAAATACGTTGACAATCATTGTCAATTAATTACAGTAGTATATATATTCGGATTAAAATCGGAAACAAAATGAACTAGTTGGAAGCAGTGACGGATTTCGGAAGAATATCGATGTTCGGTCCATTTCTTCGAAAATCTCACGAGTCTGCAAACGTATCTTAACCCGACCCAAAATTCTTTGGTTGCATATGGATATGGGCGGAGAAAGAACAAAAAGAAAGGAAAAAGAAAGAAAGAAATGTTTCGACAGGTAGGTAGTACAAGGTCTCAGCAACGATCGCTAAAGCAGAAGCACGAGTTCTTCTAGTAGTCACGACGATATCAAAAAGCTTGTTCCTTCATTTCAAGTGCTAACGTTATTATCACTCACGTAAACGTCGTTAATGTCTCCGCGTAATGTGACCCGTTGCGTTTCGCCTCGAAGTCGATTCGTCGCGCGGTCTTCTTCACTTATTGAATCTCGACTGTGAATCTATCTATGAGCATGAAGCTGCGGATTAACTGAACAATACGATACCTTGGATATGGAATATTTAATTAAGTAATGTGCTTTCATATTAAAAAGAATAGATTTCTGCCGCCATATCTAAATCATGAGGCAACAATGGGCTTACCAATCTTTATCTCGTGAAGAGAATCAGAGACAGAAACGCCATTGGATAAATTTTAGATGGAAATAGAAAATTGCAAGAGTTTTAGGTCAATTGTAGCTTGGAAGTAGGAGAACTGACGCTCTGTGATCGAACGCACAGTTGCTTCCTATTTCCAAACCGCTATTATATCTTTATTTCCAAGATATTGAATTGTTCTGGAAAATCGTTTCGTCGACACGCGAGTGTTTCGCCGAGAGTTCTGCGGCTGTCGCCAGATTTGCGTGGTCGAGGTCACGATTGAAACTGAGGAAAAATTAAACGAACATACTGAAAACGGACGATGAGTGCTTGTGTGGAAGTTTGCGTTTTGCATTTGGAAGAGCCGACTTGAATCACCTGCTATCGCAAGGCGAGGTACAACGATAAACCTACGATAAACCTACGATAAAGGCCGATCGACACCGTCTTTTTGTTCGCGACAAAAGCGCCTGGGTATTGATCTCTCGCGAATTGCGCAGCAGGAGGTCGACGAAGCTCACCGTCGAAAAACACGGGAGACTGGATACGCGAACGTCCTAAGCAATTACGTGCAATCAGCGTCCTCGTTATCAGCGTCATCGACCGCACGAAAAAGACATTTTTCTCTCGAATCGCATTTTATTGTGATGGCCGATGAGTAAAGAAGGCAGTCTTCTTCTGAAGCTCCTGCGACGAACAATGAAACTAGATAGACCATTCGATCGACAGGAAAGGCGATTTAAATTATCTTATCCATCGTTTCCGCCATTGTACAACAATTTTGACGATAGATCTGTGAAAAGATCGAAAGATTTCAAGGGAACGGAAGTCGGAAACGACCCGGAAGCACTAATCCTCATGCGTCCACGTGTTCCCACGTGTCCTCGTATTAATCGAAGAAAAACTGATATTGCTCCATGAATTCGTTCCCGAACAAATTAATGATTGCCTATCGACTAGATATTGGCATACAGGGGGACGTAATAAAAAAAGAAGCATCGTGTGAGTTCTCTTCCGCAGAAACGGAAGACGGGGGTGAGACATTGGAATAATAAGAAACCACGCATTGATTGAAATTTACGCGCGAACGCGTCATAATTAGTGCGACGTAACAACGACGATCGCGATGAGAAAGGCAAGCGCCCGATGGTCTATGTCAGATCACCGATGAGACACACACACGCTCTGTAGACACGGCTTTCTAAGCGGCTACCGCTGCTGCGATTATGGGATTGTTATGATTGGTGCTGGGGGTTGGTGCTGCTGCTGATGCTGTTGCTGTTGATGCCGTTCACGGTTTATTATTACCCGGTGGATGATGTACGGAGAGGTTTCTTTATTATTATGTTTTTTCCATTTATTGTATAACTAAATAACTAATGGTTGCCTGCATGCCCCTACCGCGCCTACTACTTCTTAAGGAAACTGACTAACCCGACACAGCCCGACCGAGCATTGTGTTTGTTGTTGTTGGCCACCACACTGTGTTTCTCTCCAGGAGGGTTTACGTACGTATCTGGTCAGCCGCATAGCCTCAGCAAAGCGAACGGCCACGGGAAAGTGTGCGTGCACTGCAAGCAGCGCGGCATGGTAACGTCACGCGGTAAGCTCAGGCAGACCCGCTTCAAATGCTGGGCCTGCAATGCCTGTTTGTGCCGCTGGCCATGCTTCGTCGACTATCACAAAATGCGCGCGATTCCGCACATCCCGCCCCCCTAGCACCAACCCCGTCTAGCGCCCCACCGGCAGCGAAAAAAGACTGACATTCCGTCCGCTCCGCGATCGGACCAATCGTACGGACCATGAATGGAGGAGATTGGTATGAGAGAGACACCCTTGATACAGTTCCGTCACACCAAAAGAGAAAGAGAAAGGAGAGAAAGAGAGAGAGAGAGAGAGAGAGAGAGCTTTGGTCTGCCTATTATGTATGACGCGAGCCTCTTCTATGTTTTCTTTACGAAGGCCAGCACTTTCTAGAATGTTCCATTTAGGATCGAGTTAATAAATTGAACCTGTGTTTAGCAGGAAGTGATTTGGCAGTGATAAAATACGTTTTGTTAAAAATTTATCGGCTGAAAATATCGTTAGAGTATCGTTGACCTCCGAATTTATATTGCAGCCAGAGAAATTTTTATTGCAGTCATAAAAAGATGTGCTGATCATGTGACAAATATTTTTCTATTTATTAAATCTTTTTATTACCATGATACTTTTTTTAAACACCAATTTATCAGCATTATTTTTTGAGTTCTCCCTTTGCGCTTTGGCTCTTAGTACCTCACTTAGGCATTAGGCAACGTGTACTCCATACAAGATGTTCATGCCAAACTAGTATTTATAATTTGCGACGGTTGTATTTGTAATACTATGTATTGGAATGCTACTCAGACCAAGGTAAAACATATGGATTACGTGACATCTCGTAAACATTCCGTGCATGTCAATAATGTATATTGTTAATGTATATTATAAGACTAATGGACATGTTGATCGCGACTAATAATTGATCGCGATCAATATGTCCATTACGGTTTACATACAATATAGTGCGATTTTTAACGAATCATAATATTTATAACGCTGCGCTGTAAGTTACAAGATTAGTGTTTCATTCATCGCTCAAAAGTATGGTCGAAATTAATTTGACGTTTATTCGAAGAAGTAGACATACATACATAGTAAAAAATTGGACTTTCTGGGACATTATTTGCATGTCCCAGAAAGTCCACTTAAAATTTTAAGTTAAAATAACTCTTATTCATCTCTCGTGTTACTTATTGACAAATTAAAAATGTTAAGTAATTGACACAATATTTTATATTTATTTTTGCTCATAGGAAATGTTAATAGAACATTTTCGTTCGTAACATTTAACTCATAGGAAAAGTTAATAGAACATTTTTGTTCGTAAATGTTAAATTAACTTTGAGACATGTTGATTATTTGAATAATTGTGTTAAAAGTACTCAAAATATTCCATTTCTAAGAGACATACACAAAGTGTTAATTATAATGTTGACATAAATGTAACACATGAAAATGTTATAAAAATAATAACATATCAGTGGTATGTTAATTTTACATTGAAGTAGTAATCAAAACGTGGTAACACACAAGAAAAATTTTAACATATGGACGCAAAATTTTTTACTGTGTAAAAATAGACAGATTAATAAAATAACATTTTATTTTTTACAAGCATTTGATAAAGATTATCACTATTGTACTTTACTATTTTTATTTTTACTATATTTTATTATCGAAACGTTATAAATTTGGAATTTAATTTTAATAAATTTAACAAATTTAATAAATTGAATTCAACAGCAAAGTGCGAACAACTTATGGCTTACGATAAAATAAAGTCAATTTAATTTCGACTCTTTCTGTAAGACTGTTATGTATATATATATAGCCTTATCGATACGCGCGAACGTATTGATGTTTTATCAGCCAGGTTTATTGCGTGAATACATCAGGATTTGCCAACCCAGCAAACACAAAATTACAGTTATATAATTGTTAATTGTAATTTTTTATTCAATAATATATACATATAACGAGTGTATTGTGTTGTTGAATGGGAAATTATAACTAATAGTTATATAACTGTAACTTGATATTTGCTGGGAAGGATCTCGTTACCGTGAAGATCTAGATGTAACCGATATGTTAAGAAAATGTTAAGTACAAAGAATAGCAATTTCCTATCCGCTAAGACAGATTAAGACAGCTACCGTGATTTAATTCGTTACATTGTAAAATAGTTTCAAGCAACTCATACGGTATATATAACAAACGCAACTGGCACCCAAATTAATCTGGTGCATTATCCGTTAATACTCTGCACAGTTCCGAAGATCTCCCATTAGGATTAAGTTCGGCTATTCTGCGAAGCAAGATCGTTTGGATTCTCGTATTAGTATCGCGGATTTAACTGTAAGACAAATCACGCATTGCAGTATTATCGCAACAAGTAACTGTGGACTGATATTTCTATTAAAATAACGAATATTTTCACTGTTTATACACTGAAAGAACGGTAAAAGATTAAATGTTTTAGATTAAAAATGGAGATATTCGACCGTTCATGTAATACATACAAATTGAAATAAGAACGCCTTGTACGGTCAA
>QKQZ01048307.1:0-17287 GCA_003595255.1 Solenopsis fugax
TATATATATATATATATATATATATATATACACATGTATAAGATAAAAGATTACAAAAGATTATAAAAGATTAAAAAATAAAATAAAATATTAAATTTTGAATATTTCATTGCTTTTCAGAGAACGAACATTTAATCGATGACGATGTGGAAGTCTACCCTATGGACATGTTTGATTTTGACTCCCATCAGGAAGCATTCCAACACGTGACTAATAAATTCGGCAAGGTATATTCTAACATCCCGCATTTTTGCACCAATACTCTCTCCAATCCTTAATTAGTTCTTGTCAGAGTGTGGTGACCTCTCGTATTTCTATGATGTATGTTTTTTTTTTCAATTTACATAAATATACGAGACCCACAGTTTAAACGCCGATTCCAATCTAATTTAGAGAGGTTTTCATAGAAAGAACCTCTCGGTTTGCCATTACTTTCCAAGAGATAGCGACCGAATAAAAGCAGATGTTTTTAATTAGTTGGATTTAAATCCGGATCTTTGACACGAAAAACAAACGCACAACTCTCTGTGCCACGATCATTACATTGCGCTAACATAGATCAATATATAATTTATATTGATTTTTCGTAGTCAAAATTTTAATATCTTAAAAAAATTAAATATTTAATGTCTTTAAAAAAATTAAACATTTCTTTTTGGCAATAATGAAATGTTTAACAGCTTTAAACGTTTTGATATTTTAAATCTAAACACTTCTTTATTGAGACCAACAAAAAGATTGCATAAGTTTTCTCATTGGTTGTTGCATATTGGTTGTTGTATATTTATCGCTTTTTTCTATTTATTACTGACATATGCTCAAAAAATGTTCAATTTTTTTTAAGATATTAAAATTTTATTTCTGTCTCCGTTTTTGAGCTATTTAAAAATGTTTTAATTTTAAACGGTGTTTAGATTTAAAACACTTAAACATTTAAAGCTGTTTAAAGATTTCATTAGTGTTTTAAACATTATTTAAAAAATTAAAACATTTTTAAGTATCTAAAAAACTAAAATAGAATTAAAATGTTTTAATAATTAAATACTTCTTTTTCAAATGTATCTTACTCTTGTTACCTACTTTTCTATATTTTAGTTGGACATACTCGTTAACAATGCTGGCCGCAGTCAAAGAGCGAAATGGGAGAACATTGAGCTAGCGGTCGATAAAGAAATGTTCGAGTTGAATGTATTTTCCATCATTTCCTTGAGTAGATTAGCGATTAAACATTTTGTACAACTAGGCGGAGGTCAAATCATCAATACCTCGAGTCTCGCGGGAATTTTACCGGTACCGATGTCAGCGACCTATTGCGGCACTAAACATGCCTTACACGTAAACATCTTCAAAACATAATTTTTTTTTATTAAACAATTCGCAACTTTGCGAAACTCTTTGCTGTATGTCTCGATGATAATATATATTTTGTAGGGCTATTTCAAGCCATTGTTCATGGAACACCCTGATGAACATATCAGCGTTACAATGGTTTGCCCGGGTCCGGTGCAGACAGAGTTCCTAGCCCAAAGTTTCACGGAGAAATCTGGCGAGGTACGTGCTGCGTGAAAAACCTAGTCTATACAGACTATTCTATAAAATTCTATGATATATAATAAGTGTTTAAAAAGTATTCCTACAATTTTATCATTTTTGAAAATCTTATTTTTAGAATTTTTAAAATTTTATTTTTAGAAAGTAAACATTAATAATTCTTAATACTTTTATACATTGAATTTGAGATGTACAAAAAACATATGCTTTTCAAAAACATTATACATTTATATGCAATTACGTATCTTTTTAACAACTACCAATGTTTTTGATGATTAAACAAAATTAAGTCATCAAAAACAGTATCATCTGATGTAACATTGTAGCACAGGCCTGTCGAAAATCCGGTTCGCAAGTTAAAGTGTTTTCACCTCTTCGTCTCTTCAATAGAGCGAGACAGAGAGTAAAGAAAAAAAAATAGACGCGATCAGCACTGCCTGGATTTAAAGTTCTACAGACTGTAGAGTCTATCCTTTTTTATTTTCTTGCTTTATCGAGGTGACGAAAAGGAAGCGCTTTAGATGACGAGTCAAGTTTTGGACAGGCCTGCTGTAGCGGTACATATGTAATATATACACATATATGCTAATTACTGATTGATCATGATCTTGTAGAAATATGGTGTGGTAACAGATGTATCTAAAAGCAAGGTCAGCGCGGAACGTTGCGCTATTTTAATGGGTGTTGCGATCGCGAATAAACTGAACGAAGTATGGATTTGCACAGGGACCCCGTTACGAATCGCATACCTCTCTTATTGTTTCCCAACTTTCACACGATGGTATTTATCTTTTCTCTTTTAAAATAAATCAAAAGATTCGTTTTTTCCTACACAGATCTTAGACTCGCCTTTAAAAATCTATAAATCGCAGTAGAATTATTTCATTTTATGGAAAATATTTGTAAGAAATTGTGTGTGTGTGTGTGTGCGTGTGCGTGTGTGTGTGTACATATATATGTATGTATGTATATATATATATATATATATATATATATATANTGTATGTATGTATATATATATATATATATATATATATATATAAGTACATATTTGATACGTATAATTGGAAATTATAAACTGTCCAGAATGGGCTTTACATGTGCAATGATAAAATTGAAAAACAAATCTTGTTAAATCTTAATTTATCACATTACTCTGATTGTGTCTTATTCTTTTTTTTACAAAGGTTGATAAAGAATTTAGGTGTAAAATACCTGATGAAATTACGAGATGCTGACGCTTCTAAGAAGAATTAATCCCGTTATCATCACTAAATAATGATGATAGTAAAACTATTTTTGCATCATGTTTCATCAAAATATTTCTCACATATAAAAAGCTATATGAAAAGCTATATGAAGCTATATGAAAAGACTTTTATACAAATGTATTTTACACATAATAAAAAGATTAATTGATGTCCATTAAATACAAATTTTTCTATGATCCTATACATATTTATTTTTAAAATCATTACTCGCTTCATATATTTGCACAGTGCTGCTCTTAGAAATTGCAGAGAAAAAAGAAAAATCTTAATATTATCGCATTACTGCGATTGTGTCTTTTTTTATAAAAGTTGATAAAAAATTTAAGTATGAAATATCTTTTGAAATTATGAGATGTTAACGCTTCCAAAAAGATTTAATCTTGTCATTGAATAATAATGATAGTAATTACTTTTCATCGTTTCACCAAAGTGTTTTTCAAATATAAAACTGCAGAGAAGACAGAGATTTTTATACAATGTAATTTAGATGTAACAACAAAACAAATATAAAAAAATGTTCATTAAATATAAATTTCGCCATAATCTGAGAAATATTGATTTTAAAAATTTTGTTACTTACGCAATCCTCTTCTTTGACTAAAGAAAAAAGTATATCCTTTCATCTGCTATATTTTTTACATATACATTTATATACATTTGCTTAGCTTAATTACTTCTCAAGCTTATGTTCATCCGCATATTGCATCAGCCGTTCCCTAGCTCTTTTCCCTCTCATGATAGCTTCTTTGAATAACGAACAGTAGAGTTTGATGGCACACGGGGAATCATCGTTTCCGGGCACAGGGTACGTTATAAGATTCGGATTACAGTTCGTGTCAACTATGCCGACGCTGGGTATGCACATTTTCGCCGCGTGTCTCACTGCCGTGTGCTCGGCCATGACGGTGTCGAGGATGCCAAGGAAAATGCACAAGTCTGGCAGCCGCGTCGTCGCCTTGAACTGATTCCGCGAGTTCGGAAACAGCCCGCGCCGCCAGAATCTCGTCTGCGAATACTCTTTGCACTCCTTGGCCGTCTTGTCCACCAGATGCGTGACCTGGGGATTGCGCGAGATGAACATAATTATGCCGCCCCGGAAGGCGATGTGAGCAGTGAAGTTCAACGCCTGCCTCAGCAGCTCGGCGGTCTGGTCCAGATCGATTATCAAGTGGCCCAGTCTCGAGCCAAATATGAATGTCTCCATGTTCTCGTTCAGCGAGGTTTCCTTGTGGCCGTAGTGCACTCTCGCGTCATAAAGGTCCTTCACGGTGAACAGCTTGTGCACTTGGAAGAAGTCCGGATGTGTCAGCGGATCTATCGTCGTAACCTCCGAGCTTTCTGGGACGTTGGATAAATCTATATATAAAATGAGAAATATTATATAGATAATATTAAAATTGAATTAATTAAATTAAATTAATGATTGAATTAACTGAATCAATTATTATACAATTAAACTGATTAATTTAATTAATTATTCCCTGGAAATTGTAAAGGATTACAATAATAAAAAACAAATATTCGAGATAGATTTCTAAGAAGCTAACTGCTTGCAATATAACAATTAATACTATTACTTATATCTACATATCTAGTTTTTATAATATATTACCTGTAATAATTATTATTTATATTAATTATATCAACTATCAATTAAAAAATCAATGCTTTCAAAATTTATTCTCAACAAATTTAGTCATACCAGTTTATGTATAGATAGGATAATAACTAGTTAAAAAGTTAAAAATCAAATAATGAAGTTAGAAAGCCAATAATTTTTAACTTAACTTATAAATGAAATATTAAATTTATTTTATAATCCATAATTGTTTTGTTATTTGAGTAATCTAAATTTAAAAAATTATGACATTTTAATGATATAAATAGTGCTTTTCAAAATTAATTTTTACTTCATCTTAATTTAATCTTTAACTTTTAACAGTTTTTCGTCCATGTAATTGTACCATAAGTAAATTAATTTTATAAGCCATTAAATTTAACTTAATTTAATTTATAAAAACTATTAACTTATACCCAACCCTCTGATAGATACGTATGTATTATTTACCGGCTTCTGTATTCGGTTGAGACTGAGTTGACAATTGACATCTTCGAAAATAGGTATTATGGATAGGTATTACAGATCGCAAACATTGCCATTCCCTCGAGACTGCAAACAGAAAAACGTGTTGTTAAAGAAGTTGTAGGAGTTAGCGGTGAATTTTCGCGTAGAATGAGATAAAATAGTTACAGTTGAAAGAAAGTATTCGCCTCCCAAAGATGGACATTATGTATTGACGATAATTTCGTTGATTCTCAATAAACTTTAATTCAATATTTTAATTCAACACTAGATAGAAAACACAATTATATTAACAAATAATTTTATACAGGTTACGTTGCATCTCTATGCATAAAGCATGGGGAAAATAGAAAATAAAGAAGGGAAATCTATAACACAGTTAAGCATAGTATAATGGAGGATTCACACTATGTCCGAGGATCCGATATCCAATAGGAAATAAGATTCCTTTAGAGCAGCACTTTTTGCTCTTTTTGGACAAAAATCGATGAAGCCACAACTAGGGACTTTCTCCCTCGTCCCCGTTGTCAGCAGCAGACGTTGGCGGCACTGGCCGCCAGTTCTCAAGCACGCTCGCTATATCTACGCGGCGCACGTCGACGATACGTCTTCGCGATCCCAACCGGACGCTCTACGTCGTCGTTGATCCGTTTGCGTACGGCCGACGGGGCGGTGGATCTCGCGAAAGGTACGTCTTGGTGTCGCGCGTCGCGATGTCGCGTGGCTTCCTTGCCGGGCGAGCCGCAAGCAACTCGCCGTCTCGGCGATGTTCCCCGTCGTCGCGACAGCGGTGACGACTTTCTCGTCCGGACACCTCCATATCCGGACTTCCGCGGAAGAGTTCCCTCGCTACGTCAAGTGCGCGATTGCACGCGCATCAATCGCGTGCATTCGTGTGTACGTGTGTATACATATGAGTGGCTTTCTCGTGTGCGTTCGCGCGCGCATACATATATATATATATATACACGCACAAAACGCCAGAAATAATTTCTTCGTTTCTGTTATACTAATAGATCTGTTTGCCTAGTTTGCACCGTCTACACTTTCTCTATTCTCTCCCACCGAGAGATTGCGTATACACGTCTGCTACTTCTTTGGTAGGTGCAGAAGGTGCGGGAAGGTGCAGCGTAGAAATCGTCGGCTTCTTTCATGTGTCGTCCGTCTCCTCTGCTCCACCCTTCCAACGATGTCACCCCTTTTTCTCTCAACATCTTCATTGTCACTCGTTTCTCTTTCCTTTCTCTTCTCCATCTCTTTCCTCCTTTTCTCTCTTTTCTTCTCCCTCTCTCCTTCCCTTAATATTTCTTTTTTTTTGTTTATCTTGCGTGGGAAAATATTTACATGGAATGCCCGCCTCCGCAAATCAACCTGCATATGTTTTACATTTCAACTGAGGTGTCTGCAGAGTGATTCCTAAAGGCCATGGCACATAGGAAAACTTAAGCAGTATGCCATAAGAAAATCAACGTGTTGGATTTGCTACTGCTTATGTTATATATTCTCGACATCATAATTCACTTACTGATTAAGTTTTACTGCTCAAGTTTTTTTTGTGTGCCATGGCCTTAAGTAAGCATAAAGAATTGAAGAGAATATTCTCCTTATTTATTTATTTTATTAGGAAAATGTCCTGTAAACATGACCTAAAGTGCTTTATTTTCTAAAATACAGAGTGTCAAAGTTGAGAAAAGAAATATGAAAATTTTGCAATTCTAGAAAATGCTTAGAGATATTTTAATCAAATTTAGTATTATGCTTAACCCATATGTTAATCCTTCATAGACACAAATTTTTACTTTGTAAGAATACTAGGTTTTTTGTCCAATCCAGCTTTTCTTACTGTTCTAAGTTTAAAAAAAAAACAAAAAAAATACAAGGTTCCTTTTCAATATCTGTTCTATGTCACCAAATAGTTAAACTCAAATGTTAGAACCATTATCTTATTTTAATTTGATGTGTAATTTGGCTTCTTACATGTTTCTGATTGGTTGTTAATGTGTTAATTTAATCATTGTTTAACTCATTAATTAATATAAATTAAATAATTGCATAATTGCTAAATTATACAATTGTTATAAATATTTATTAACTGTTTTTTTTTTAGATCACTGATCATGACTATTATGAATATGTATTTCAAATTCCAATATTAAAAACAGCTGATTCATATGGCGGACCTAAATGTAAATAATAATTAAAAATTAGTTAAAATAATTGTTTGTATAGCTTCTTATATATAGTTTCTTTAGATTGTTGTTGATGAATCTGTAATTATATTTTCAAAATTTCCAAATAAAAAATGACTGATTCAATATACATATTTCTTGAAATTTAAATAGATTTTTAAGAGTATTCAAAAATTTCCAGAAATATCGAGTATTGTCTCTGTATGCCTTTTACATTATCAATTGTCAATTTACATTGATGCTTTTCCACAATGCTAATTGATTCTCTTCCTGCTTTGGTTCATTGGTACTGGAAAATGGTTCTTAATATCACATGTAAGCACACCAAATTTAATTAAAATATCTCTAAGCGTCCAGATTTTTAAAATTTTCATATTTCTCTTCACAACTTTGATATCGTGTATTTTGAAAAAAAATACTTTAGGACATATGTTTATATGATCTTTTCTTAAAATAAACCAAGGAATATCCCCTTAAATTGTTTACACTTAAAAATCGCCCTGTATACAGTCGTCTTTTTCTATCACGTTTCTTTTCCCATTTTGTGTTCACTCTCGCGATCGTTTCTGATCGTTTCTTCTTTACTCCGGGGATTGCTGACAGCACGAAACGTATCCTGACAGTCGGTGAACATTGTATTGCACATTCGATATAACTGGAGTCGAGTTTAAATTTCCGGCGAATTTAATTGCGATAATAGAGATATTAAAGATCGGCACCAAGGGTGCAACAAGGGCATTCTCTATTGCAATACAGAACTCATTACATTACATAAATTATACAAATTATGCAAGTATGAATTACACAGCGGTCTTCTTAATCGCATATATTTATTATTTTTATTATTATTTATATGGTACATATATCTTTTATTAAATATATGAATAATTATATATTGTGTGATTATTACATATTATTGTACATACATTATTATATGTACATACATTATCATATGTATAATGCTATCAGAGTTGAGTATTAACTAACGTTAAAAAATTAAAAGTTGAGAAGTTAATATAATTATTTAACTTAGTTAATTTTTAACTTCAATTATTTTTAAAACACTTAAAGTTCAACATATTAATTTTTCTTAAAAATTACCAATGTAAAAGAAAATTTTGAAAGAAAAAATATATTCTCATATAAAAAGCAATATTTTTTTATTATTTTATATAAACTTAGTTTACAAATAAAATATTTATTTAATGATCCACATTGTAATTGTTTTGTTATTTACCGTAATCTGATTTTTTTAAATTACATTTTAATTTAATATAAATAAGGCTTTTTAAAATCAACTTTTAATTTAATCTTAGCGCAACTTTTAACGTATTATAACTAAATTAGTTTTATAAGCCATTAATTATAATTTATTAAATCTAATCAAATTAATTTGAGATATTATTTCTACCTCATTGACACATTGTATAAGTTTACCCCGGATTACCTTTCCGGACATCCTGTATATGTAAGGATGTATATTATTTCCTAATAAATACGCGAGAGATTCGCCTGGATTTTTGTAGACCTGATGAAAACGCGACAAGCGTGGCCGCCGCACGGTACACGTATGACGCGCGCGGATGAAGTGTATTTTTGGAGGACGAGGGTGGCAAGGGCGAAGAGGGTCGCCGACGTTCACCACCGTTCTCTCTCATGCCGGCTGTCTGTTTTGCTACGCGATTTCGTCCTCTCTTTGCATACGACGAGGGAACACCGCAAACGCTGCAAATTAAATTATTTCCGTCGCCGCGTGCAAGATAGTAATCCTAAAGCGCTATAATATTCCGAAAATATTATTCAATTTTTAATATTATTTTATTATGGGAATATTGTGTTAATGTTATATATCCGTTTTTATGTAATGTTTCGTGGTAATTACTTCTATATCCACGGAATATTATGAAAATGTTCTACGAATATTATTTTTGTTCAAAAATTAATGTGAATTATTCTGCGTAAAATATTCGTAAACTTTATAATTATTACATTTCAAAGTTATAATATTCTCGATAATTTAGAATATTGAAGTAAATAATATTATTATATACCCTGGTTGAAGTGATATTTTTCGCATTAAATTCTTTACAGTTTTTTTCAGGGGGGGAGGAAGGGTTTAATATTAGATGCAAGTTAGCATCAATCATTAAATTGATTTTAATTTAATAAACGTGATATTACTTATTCAACTTGTTAGAGCTGTGTTATGTCTGAAAAAGTAATTCAGCGCGCAGTCTCGTGAATTTGAATAAATATATAAACTCACATAAATAAATATAGCACTAAGATCTAGCTACGACCATATAAGGCTTTCTTGTTGAATTTGTATTTATATATTATCGGTTGAATATTTCAGTCGTTTAAATAATATTATTTACTTCTCATATAATATTATTAAAAGTGACGTATAACCATTTTTTATTAATATGAAATAATATTTCAGGAATATTATTTAATATTAAATAGTATTGTAGCGCTTATAGGGAACGATTTACTATCTTTTGCGTTTCGAAAGATCTTTATCTTGCGAAAGAGTCCGATTTGGAGCGTTGTTACGCCGCAGATTGCCTAATGATTCACGTCATATGGGAGAAATGAGGCTGTTTGTTCAAAGAAAGTGGCACATAAAATACATACAGTAAATGGCCCAATTACTGACAGTGTTCCAAATACTTGAAGTTCGAACTTAAATGCTTTTTTGAATATAATAATTATATTATTACATATTTGAATTTTTAAGGAGTCTACCTATTATTACTGTTATTATTGTAGCATTTCGTTAAAAAAAATTCTAGTCTTTAGATTAAAAAAAACATCTAAGATCGAATTTCCAGTGTTTGGGACACTATCATTAATTAAACCATTTATCCTACTGTAAATTACTTGAATTAAATAAATATTTGTTTCATACAAGTATTTAACAAGTTCATCATAAGTTCAACAAGTTTATTCAAAATTTATTCTGAATCCTAATAATTTAATATAATACTTCAATTAGAATATTCAGTTAAGACAAAAATTCGATTTGTTCGATTATTCTTTTCTTCGATAAAATTTTAAAGTATTCTTTAAAGGAGTATAAATTCTTTTTTAATACATAATGAGTTTTTCTCTCTTAAAATTTGTTTTCTAAAAGGTTTTTGTATGAACATATTTTATTTACTTATCAAGAAAATAACTGTTACTAAAAGAAGAAAAGTAAATTGAGCAATCTCTGTTAACAGTAAAATTGATATTTTTCTATGTGCATAGTACGAAATCTCGGTCTCCTCGGAACGAACTTTCATTCAGACTCTACGATACTTTCTCTTTACATAGAAGCGAGTTTGTATGTCGAATTGATTAGCGCTAGCATCAAATACAATATTTCAATAGTAACAAATAATACATTAGTTAAATACGTATTAATTTTTTTGTCGGCAATTTAAATTGTAAGAATTATGATATAAAAGTTGTAATATATTGGGCATTTGAGTTTCTTTTAATGTAATATCTTTGTTGCAGGATCACAATGGCTACCGCACAATTGAACAGAGCCAGCAGGACCGTAAAGAAGCTCGAAAAACCACGGCCGCTTAAGCTTAACCAGCGCAACTCGACCGTCGATGGGCGGATCACGACTGGTAAATCTTTACGCATTTATTCCCCTTTAAGCAAAACTTGGAGTCTCTTGTAACGACAATTTTCTTTAAAAGTATTATAATTATTTCATTGTAAAGCATCACGTATAAACTGCGTTAATTTTTTTTCAAATTACATAAACACTCTGTGAACTCTGCTTTTTCTGATTTTTTAGTAGAGGATATAGTGTCCTTAATCGACAATGTTGCAATGCAACTTACCAATGGCTTCCATGACCGAACGCTGCAAATGAATGTTATCTCTATGTGTAGTCATCTGAAACTCTATGCCAACCAATTAGAAGCTATTTACAAAGGTAAATGATCCTTTGTACGTAAAACATAATTTGAAAACAGCTGATAGTAAGTAGTTGAAAAGTTAAATAATAAAGTTAGAAAATCAATAACTTTTAACTTATGAGTAAATTTTTAACTTCAACTAGTTATTTTAAAACAATAAATTTTAACATGTTAACTTGTTTCTCAAGTTAAAATTTATTTATGTAGAAGATAAAATTTGTAAAAGGAAAAGTACATTTTTATATAAAAATAAATATATCTTTGTTATTTCTATATACTTAATTTATGAATAAATTAAGTATTGATTGAATTTATTTGATGATCCATATTGTAATGATTTTGTTATTTAGAGTATATAATCTAATTTTTTAAAAATTACTACATTCTAATTTAATATAAATAATACTTTTTTTAAAACTAATTTTTAATTTAACTTAATGCAACTTTTAACTGAGTTAGTTTTTTATTTACGTAACTTTAACTAAATTGATTTTTAAGCCATTAACTTAGTTTAAAAAAAATATTAACTTATCAGTCTTGCTTGGAAATTAATGTGTTAAAGTTTCCAAATAGTACTTTGCTTTTCGATGATGAATTTTTTTTATGATAAATCGCAATTTGAGGATAGATTTCATTCCATGTGTTTACATAATTTTGTCCATAATTATTTTTGTACTTTAGATCAGCTGGACCGGGCCTTTGTGGCGATCAGGAATGGGAGCCAGGACGACAGATTAGATTTGACGACCAGGGTTCATCTGCTGGAACTTATTGAGCTGCGAGCGAAACAATGGCGTCACACAGATTCAATGGATGTGTATTACATGCAGAAGTTGTCGCACCTAGACAATGTAGGTAAAACTGCATTTTATATTTGTAGCTTTTGTACATTCGTATAACTTTTTAAAATTACGTTCGAGATATTCAAGAACGAAAATCAAATGTAAAAATAATAATCACACTTGATAAAATTAAGAATTTCCAATTGAAATTTTTGAATATTATCCAAATAACTTTTATTTTCAACGTTTGAATATATAATATTTTAAAATATATATTTACAAGAAAAAACTTTATTAAATAAATACTTTTTCTATTTCATTCAATTAATTTTTATGTAATTTTATTAGATCAAATAAATTTTTTTCTTAGCAGACCGAAGTGGTACCCGATGCACCTACGAACTCCCTGTCGTCCCCGTTATTAACAATGACTTCACCCACCTCGGCACCAATCCTGGGTCCCGGGGAAGTCATCAAGAATAGCGGAAAGTTTACGAAGCCTACGCGCATACCGGGGAAAAATTATTGCAAAGACGAGGTCGTCATTCGCAACAGCGACTCGGGAAAAGGTAATTTAACTGCTTTTATTCTCGTTGATATAAAATTTTCGTTGAATTAAACAGGTATTTTCGATTATTACACGCATCAAGATACAGTCCCCAATTTTCACAATCTTCACGTTATATTACTTGTAAATTGTTTACAGTTCTTTAGTTATATGTCGCGATGTGATCGATAGGGATTGTTGATATAAACAATGATCCAATTTTTATGTAAAGTGAAACCAGAATCGGTTATACTAGACTTTTTAATGATTTTCCAATTATGTTGGCCGTTCTGTTGTTAAATAATTTGCACGAAAATACAGTGATGGGAATAAAAGGGCGGCGGGTTCACATGATAGAAGAGCTCAGCCAGACGATCATCTCCTTCCAGCGAGGTAAAAAAGCAATGAATGATCCGCCAGTGGCTTGTCACAGCATTTTGTGCTCATGCATCGCAAGAAACAGTATATTAATTGGTCGAACGAGGTTCTCTTATCCCACACAAAAACGCTCTAATTCTCTCTTACATCATCGAGCATTGAATTTGACGTGACAAATTTGCATTGACTGTCGTTATTAAGATATCATTAAAATATCATATATGAAAAGAAGATGCTCATATCTGTAATAAAAAGCCGCAGCCAATATTTTTTTTATCAGGTCGCTCTCAATTTGCATGACAAAGCTGTTATCTAACCAGCGTGACCAGGCCACTATTGAGTTAGTGTTTTAGTTTTTGCAATGTGATCTACTAATCGAAAAGTGCAAGGCACGTCAGCTTTCTTTCACGTGACGACGCGGAAACTGTTCTACATCTTGCAATAAGGATTTAATTCATTTCCTTTGCTTCCTTTTTTTTCCTGTTTCTATCTCCGTTCAAATTATATAGAGAACGCATATTCTTTTTTTTTTCTTTTTTACTTTTTGGCAAAGAAGAACACCATTTTTCAGTCGGGACAAATCTCGATATCTAATAATATTTTCTGCAAATTTTTACAATTTGCAATTCATGCAAACTATACGCCGATTATTTGTCAGTCTTGAAACAATTTTAAACTGGTGTTTATTACCAGGAAAAAATCGGAAAAACCTTTAGGAATTTATTTTTTATCCTTGACAATCATGGATTTTCACGGAATTTTATTATATTCGGAAAAACTTTGGGAATTTTTTTATAAATTTGTATCTTTTTCTGACAGAAATAAATTATATCTTTTTCTGTTTCTTTGATAATGTAAAATAAATTAACAAATGTGGCATACATGTCATATTCTTACATGTGACTCACAAGTTTTTATTTAATTAATTATCGACAGTAGAAACACAACACATTGTTCTAAATTGGTGTTGTTTGTTTAATCACTTTTTATTTTGTATTCTGTATTTCCGGTGAACTAGATCCGATAGATCATTATATGCCGCATTGAATTCATATTATTTCTTTTTAATACTTGTTCAAATTTAATATTCAAAACATAATTAAGGGTAACTTTTCCTTGTGGTGGAAAAACGTAAGAAGTATAACAAAATAAATTTATTTCAAAACTGCTTTAAAAAATTTTCTAATCTTACCTGGAATTTTGAATAAAATTCCAGGAAAAACCGGAAATTCTCACAAAACTTGAGTACATCCTGAAACTAAAGCTGGAATACGTATATTGGAATATATCACAAATTAAATTGGCAAGCAATTTAATAGTACTTTCATGTTAACAAGCACTTAAAAATCTAAAGAATTTGCATGAACTGGAATTTGAAAAAATTCAAAGAAATATTAGGCATCAAAATCCTTTTCAATCGAAAAAAATCGCGTTTTTTTCGCTTAATTATGTTGTCCACATTATCGGTCCTAATCTCACTTATTATTCTATTTTTTTCTCTCAATGTATTACATAATATGTGCAATTTATATCAACCGTTTTGGAATGTATCTTTCTAACAGCCCGAGTGAAGCATACTAATGTTAAGCATTGCGTTCGCAGCTTTAAGAACCGAATAGAGACATTAGGGGAGACCGGGGCAATTTGTTACGTTTTTTTTTCTTTTGCGTCTCCTGAGTCCTATATTCATTAAAAAAAAAAGTTGGACGGTTTGAAAGGTTGAACCTTCTCCTTCACAATGTCGTTATAGATAAAACACGGAAATGTGTGTGTACGTGCTTTGAACTACATATAAAAATGTCGATCAATGCCAAGTATTTCGAATAACCCCAAGCCTGGGGTAATTCGTAATCAGTCCGGGAATATTCTGAAATTTGTATTTTAAGATGAAAAAAATGTAAAAAAGCTGTTGTTAAGACTCAGTTTTATTCAGAAAAGGATATATAGTATTATTAAGAAAAGTTGCACACAATAAAAAAAAACACAATAGAGAATTTTATTGCTTCAGCGTTTTCGGAACAAGTCAAGAATTATTCGTATTTCGTGTAACACCTGTTTAGTATTAAGTTGTGTATTTTGGTACATAAAACACGAATATAAAAGAAAAAATTGTTCGAACGACGATTCGACATTCGATGTTTTGAATCGCCCTGGCGTCAACTTTGCACATTATTGCGTATGGTCTACAAAAATAGACATCACACAGCAAAAAGTAAACACGAAATGTTTCAAATACATTCAACTGGACACGATATATTCAAAGTTTTCAAAAAGAATCTTATTTATCTTACTTAAATTTTGAAGAAATGCTGACTGTCAGAAATTACTTCGACTGTCGCAAAACACATTTTTTACTGCCACGACTTCAATATGACGTCGTCGCCAATGAAACTTTATTAGCAACGTCGTTACATTAGGACGTGTTTACAGTATTTAAAGTAAATTTTTAACATATACCCATACAAAGATATTTCCATTTTTACGAATTATCTTCCCTAACGAATTGCCCCTATCTCCCCAATATATTATATTACCAGTTTATTAACGGGCCAGGTCGACAGATCGATCGTATATCGCGAGTCCCACGTGGATAGGAAGGTTGGCATTTGATTAATACTTCGACGTTTTCGTTAATATCGCATAACACGCGAGATAGTCGTATATAAATGTATTTAAATGTCACTTATTATACCCTCAGAGAAATTCAATACTGACAGTATTTATTTGATTGGTGATTAATTATTTTTTGAGCATTTTAAAAGCATTAACAGCAGTATTTTTAATATTCAAATAAATACTGCTAGTACTAAATTTCTCTAAGGATATACCAAATTATTTTTTAAATGCATTGTATATCGTACTTGTCTTGCTTTGTCGATATTTTAACATATTCTCGTTTAACATATTAACTTTGTCATTGGACTTGTGTAAAAGATGCTAACGACAACTAGCACATGATTTTATTTTATTATTTTTTTTATTTGGATATCAATATTGACAAGACTGCACCACTGATACCATGTATCTTGGTTTGTAGTAAACCCTGGAGCTAAAGAACGACTTGTCCAAATCACGGGAACGTCCGAGGACAAGATTCAGTATGTCTAAATAATATATTTATAATAGAAGTAGAAGTTTACTAATAGAAGTTTAACAATAAATGTATTCTATATCTAGATCTACTTAATAACGGTACGCATTCAACGAGTTGGCGTTCATTGGCAACTTTTTACATCTTCCTCTTTTCTCTTTCCCTCAGTTACGCGAAGGACTTAATCAAAGATACGATACAACGAAATGCATCGCCAGTGAGATTGGAGCAAAGCTCCAGCGGCGAGAAGGGGGCCATGGGCGGTTCGAACTCCTCGCTGAACAGTAGCGCGTCGGATGAGAGTAATCGGCTGCAACAGAATCAGCAGCACGGTTCCCGCCTGCGCTCGTCCCTCCTGCATAGTTTCTCCACCAACGACGCCAGCATAGGCGAATACAAGTACACCGTCACCGTCGGCAACCAGTCCCTCAAAATTACGGGCTGCAATCTCGACCTCGTCAGGGTAATAATAAAATAGCACACGCATTGTTATATTATTTATTCTACGTTTGTTAAACTAAACAGAAGAGTAAGTTTAGATGCCGATATCTGACTACATTTACAAAAGACAATCTCCAACTCAAAATTCAAAAAATTATGAAACTTTGGTAATACAAAGACGATATCCTAATATGTAATAAACTATTTTCTTTTGTTGCCCAAATTCACTTTCTGAATGTTTCCCATTTTTTGTTTATTACTATTATTATTATTTATTATTATTATCATCATCATCAAACAGTTATAAAAAGTTTTGATAAGTTTTTTTTCGATAAATCTCATTAAAAGAAATAAATTTTCTGTATGAAATTTTGTCATATTCTTTTTAATAATTAATAAAATAAAACCAAAAAATGCGGCAAGGGATTGATTTTACCCCTTCAGGATGAAGTCAGGTAGAAAAAATAGTTCATTGTATCCGGGTATCCTATATGTATTACCAAAGTTTATATTTTTTTTTTTTTAATTTCTGAATTGGAACCTTTTTTCGCTATTGATAAATTATAGATTAATCTTAATCAATATGTAATTCTATTTATTTCTACTTTCGATTTTTATACTGATTATTTATGTACGATTTCTATGAACTGAGTGATTTGCAGACAGCAAAACTAGTGCTGGACGAACATTTCTTGGGCGACTCTGAGAACTTTACCAGCGGGATAGAGTACTTCAATTACGAGGACGAGCCTAGCTTCACCGTAAACACCGCCTCAACTCCCAAACTTCCTCTTATGCCATTGTCGCCATTGGACAATGTAAACGCTCCTGCTTCTCTAGGCCGAGAATTAAGTGTGGAAAGCGCCGCAACCTCCTCGGAGAGTGAAGAAACTTACAAACCTCGTCCGATTTCTGAAGAGCGAGGCTCAACTCAGCAAGGTAGGGGAGGTAGGGGCAATTCGTTAGGGGGGGGGTTAATTCGTAAAAATGGAAATATCTTTGTATGGGTATATGTTAAAAATTTACTTTAAATA
>QKQZ01048314.1:0-10003 GCA_003595255.1 Solenopsis fugax
TAATATTGTAATCATTACAAATTATCAAAATTTAGATTATTTATTTTATCTTCTTTGCAATCAGGCTATGAAATGTGTTGAAAAATAGCAGCGAAGTTACGATTTTTCTATAATATAAATATTAATAACAAAATTTCTATTGTTCTTAGCATGTTGAGTTCAATAAAAGATGATGATAATGTTATGTAGTTCCCAAATAATCTCACAAAGAGTGTACAAGTACTGTGGTTGAATTTATACGCGAGGTGGTGCGATTTAGGAGCCGGTGCGATATCGGCAACCTTACTCTATTTTATTTTCCTAGAAATCTCAGAATAAATATTACATCAAAGAAATAATTTCTATAATAACTAAAGAAAATGGTTATAATAACTAAAGATAATAACTAATAAAGAGAATAACTAATAAAGAGAAATTCAAAGCAGATTCAAACTCTTAAATCGATCAAAAGTACACTTATTAATTTTTACGTAATTAATGGTACGTAAGATACTAATGTAAAACTTAATGTGTAATAAAATACTAAAACAAAATATTTACTATTATAAATTTTTATTTATTAAAAAGATTAATATTTTATAAATAATAAAAAGCCATTAACAATAAAACTTTTTATTAAATATATTCAATCAAGTTTTTTTAAATAAATAAGAGTAAACGATCAATAAACTCTAAAAATTAATTAAATAAACAAATAAAGATTTAGTAGCTTACAATACTCAAGCTGAAACAGAAGAAGTTTCGAACGCAAAGGCTAAACAAGAACTAGACTAGGGCACTGAAGATAGAGTGTCAAAGAGAAAATTCCTAACTAAAGGAGAGCAGGACAAGTAAAGATGTTTTCGTCAGTTTGCAGAAACTAGCGCTCCATCAGCGAAAACCGCAGCGAAAGGGAGATGAAGAGAGACGCGAACTCGAAAAATCCCATCAACGGGCGCAGCAGCGGCAGCTGTATAAATCGTTAAAGATAATAGTGCCTGTCGCACTGAGACATGTGATAGAGAAGAAGGGTGACTATCTCTGTGAGCATCTCACTCCGAGTGATCTGGGTCGTCTTGCCTCTGCACATCATTGTCGAAGATTACAATCGTAAAAAAGCTAGCATTGCTACAACTACAACGACATGTCCGTGCCACTCATCGTGCCACTCTTCGATCGATCGACAGGGCGAATATTCCCACGAGCGAGTAAGCGATCGAACCTTCGAACTTTGTGTGCCGGCTAACCCAATTGCATCTCGATTCAAGGTTTGGATAATAAGAGAGCTGAGTCCTGTCAACTGCGAGATATCGACCGGTAGAGAGAAAGAGAGAGAGAGAGAGAATGGACAGAAATGTGTATGCGGCTTAGCACAATATACTACAAGGAAAATCAATTAAGTCCACTTTCGCTTAAAAAAGAGCAATAGCCGGGAGACTATTAATCATTAACTAGATGACAAAAGAAGTCCTCCAAGTTGTTGGTCATTTACAAATTTATATTATAAATTAGTAAATATCTTCGTTTTTCGGCATCAAAAACAATTTTTCCTACTATTTAAATTATTTTAATTTTGACTTCTAGCTGTATATTTCAATATATAATATATATATAAATTCTTTCTATTTATGATCACTTCAGTATTGAAATGGCAAATCATTAGATTACAATATAATGTTACCATGTCGCAATCCGGTTGACGACATGACATCTCCGTCGCAGCGGCGAATACTTTCGCGGGCGTGCCTTTCGTGCGCGCCGATATCTCTTCTAGCACCTCGGGATTCCCCCGATTATTTATAGCGACTGTCGCAGACGTAGACCGACAACAACGACGACGACCACGACGACGGCGACGACGCCGACGCCGACGCCGCAGTCGTGCTCTTCGTAGTTGTCTGCATGGGCCAACCACCTTCCGTCGTTCGC
Source organism: Solenopsis fugax (assembly GCA_003595255.1). Classification (NCBI taxonomy): domain Eukaryota; kingdom Metazoa; phylum Arthropoda; class Insecta; order Hymenoptera; family Formicidae; genus Solenopsis; species Solenopsis fugax. Next base: position 1,909 of record QKQZ01048314.1, read on the forward strand.
CACCTGCTATCAATTACGTAAACACGTCGATGAACATAAACACGTTTGAACAGGGAGGCTCTAAAATCACCTTTGTGAAGACCCAAAATTCATCGAAACACTCGGCCATCGCTTGTAAGATGTAAAAAAAAAAAACATTTAATCGAGGTCTATAACCTGCAGAGATGTTCGGAATTCGAAAGTTACGAAAATTACTAGAACACTTGTCTGAACTTTTGAAAGCTCGACGGAAACACTCGAGAATCTCAAAGTTACGGAGACATTCAATCACAAGGATGATCGAGATAGAATCGACACTATTTGATTAAAAGAAGAAGGTGATGAATCGCAAAACTTTCAGCATCTTGGGTCTTACCGATGTCTTAGTTCTTAAGGTGCAAAGTTATGTTTGAAGTAGTGATCTTAAATTGACTTTTAAGATTTTTAAGGGGTGAAGGCTCAGACGGCACGTTCAACCTACACTGAAAAAAAAGTCTGGTTATAACTACCAAATGTATAGTGAAATAGTATCAATTAAATATTTGGTCAATGTAACCAAAAATAATTTTACTTTTCTAAATATTTAGTAACTTATACCAGATTTGATAATACTTACTAAACGTTTAGAAAAATAAAATTATTTTTGGTTACATTGACCAAATATTTAATTGATACTATTTCACTATACATTTAGTAGTTATAACTTATAATCAGTCTTTTTTTCAGTGTAGAAATGGTTTGCAAATCTGAATACGCTTCAATAAAATTTTGTGTTATAAATGTAATGTAAACATAACTGATCGCAATAGTTTTTTCTAATAAAAATATTGTGACAAAACGTTTTAATCTTTCATTTGTAACCGTTCTCTCTCGCGGATAAACTTATCGCGTTTTGTATTTTTCCCTATGGTGATGAAACTTGATGGATATTAAAACGCAAAAAGCACATGGAAAACAACACGCAGTTGTAAAAAAAGATACAGTGTTATTTTCGTCGATTCTGAAAACCACTTGGAACCCTTTATGAAAATAGAACAAACTCTAGCGAATAGAAATATAAGGCTATAAAATTTTTATATACATATACTTTTCAGCTCGGTGCTCTGTTGAAATAAAACACCATAAATTGAATAAAAATACCGAATATATGGAGCATCGTACTTCTATAAGGTTAACATTTCACGACGGGTACTAACAAATTCGAGAGACGTCAAATTTTCCTGGAATATAAAATATAAAGAGAATTCACTTCTCCAATACTGATTTTTGAGTTAAAAGTTTAGTTAAAATTACTTATATAAAAAATAAAGTTCTGTCTCTCGAGTATATTTTCGAAAAATCAATTATTAATGCGGCTTGTAATGCAAAAATTGTTATTGTTTTCATCTGAAGAAAATTGGTTTCCTATTTGGCAAAGACTCTATTATTAAATCAATGGTTGATCCAGCAGAAAAGGAAAGACACCTCTTATAAAGATTACTGTACGATCTGCGTTTCATTCTTCGTCTCGACGCCTTCAAGTTGGGCGTGTTCCGAGAGAAACTCACGCGATGGCTATTGTAGCGCGACCATAATTCACCAGATAAGAGGGATTTAAGAGTTCACTTTTGCGACGTCTCTTACGTCGGACATGATTTAACGCGGAGGACCGAATCTATCGCATTTAGAGTGTACGAGAATGTACACGTTCGAGCTAAATTTATGTTTCGATTTGGAGAAACTTCTTGGATATATTAGTACCGTGTCATCGCCATCAGAGCAGTGTTTGACAAATATGGCATAAAATGAGAATCTGTGTGAATGTATTTCGAAATTTATACGTATAACAAGAATATTATTTCCCTCTCCAATATCTAGTCGCTGTAAAAAGTATATTCGTACAGGAGTTTTTTAAAAAGTATAAGTACACTGTTAGAAATTTCTTAATGACTTTTAATTAACATGTAAAGCTTGGAAGCTTGGTTCAAGCTCGTAAATGAAAAATAACGCAGTATATGAATATTCATTTACTAATGTCTTAAATTTTATTAACGTTTGTATTACTTGTTTGTATTAAAAGTATATTAAATTTCAGTACACTTATATATTTTAATTCACTTAAACTTAATTTCACTAATATGTACATTAAAAATCATTTCAGTTACGAGTGATTTAAATAACATTTACCATTGTATATTAAAAGTTCATGAAATTTCATGACATTTTTAACAGTGACTAGCAATTTTAGATTGATTAGTAATTTACTAATAAGAAACATAATAGACTGTACACATAAACATGGATATACTCATTAATTAAATTGCTAATGTTTACTTTCTAAAAATAAGATTTTAAAAAAATATTTTCTGCACGGACACTTTTTACACTTTGTATGCGCTTTTTAATATGTTTAAAAGCCAAAAAAGAAATATTACATGATATGTAACATTCTATAAAACAAAGTATTGAATATATGTGAAAAACGTATATTATAAAAAAAAGAAATATAAACGTGTGCTAAAATGTATAAAACTTTATATGTCCATATTTTGATTTAATTAAATCGTATTTTTTCCCATCTGTAACCAAACTGCACAAGCCGAGCTCGCAAAAGTTATTTGCAAGTATTGCAAATATTTGTACAGCATGAAAGTATCGGCAGGTTCTTCGTTGCGAACATTTGACATTTCGATCGAAATCTATTTTGAGAGTGCGAGAGAAAATTGATCGTCCGTCAGAAATGTCGCGCAAACTAATACCACCGTACTAACGTACACACTCACCATAAACAGGCGGCCATTGTGGATGTGGCGGCGAAACGCTGATACGCTCCCGTGCGGGACGGATGCGGAAGCAGAGATCTGCAAGCAGACAGAACAGAGACGTCCTTCAGTGAGCGTGGTCGACAGGAATTTGCATGCGTCCGTGGATGCGTTAATGCTGCACGCGCCCAGGCTCGCGTATGTATTTGTATGTACATACGCGAACGATGCACCGAGTCCATCGATTCGCACGGGTGCCACTGTGCCAACATGTAGCCTTTCTCGCTCGATATCGTTGCACCCCGTTGCACCGCTATGCAAATCAATGGCGCACGTGCGCCGGCACGAGCCCCGACACAAAAACGCATTCAGCGCGGATCAAACGACTTCGATATCGTGAAATAATTCTATAATTCCATTTCATAAATCGGTATGGGGATCAAAGCGCATGATACTTCTCGCAATATAGCCTTTACAAATTTACCATTATTATGTTATTGTTAATAATAAGGACGCTGAATTATCAATGGAGAAATATGAATTTTTTTAATTCCTTCTGATCACTGATGCATGATGATTGATGACAAAGCACCCTTTTTCTATGTCAACAGCAGAGAGAGAGAGAGAGAGAGAGATGGAGAGAATTAAGGATGTTCTGGCTATACAGTCCGAGCTAAAAGTTAAAACTGCAACAAAATATATTCATTTCCGCTACAAAAGTTATTATAAAATAAAAATTTGTATTTTTTTGAAGAAAACAACGAAAATTTGATAGTTTATAATAATTTTTGCAACGAAAATGACTATATTTTGTTGCAGTTTTAAAGATACACATAACTTTTAAACCAGTTAGTAGATCTAAATCAATTTTTGCACAAATATTTATTAGCATTTTGTTAGTATATATAAAAATTTTGGTTTAATTTTCAATGTTCATTCCTTATCAAATTTGCAAAAAAATGTAATTTTTGTAAATTTGATGAGGAAGGAGTATTGCGAATTAGATCAAAATTTTTATATATAGTAACAAAACTCTAACATATATTTGTGCAAAGATTAATGCGGATCTACTTACTGATTTAAAAGTTATTTATAAGATCAAGAATAAATAAAAAATTAAATAACTTTTAATTTAATAAGAGAATTGTGTTCAAATTTTATATAGACACACAAACGTAATAATAGAACAATCTGTAAAATTTTTACATTCTTGGTAACATTTTTGAGATACCACCCATACATACCCTTAAATTTATTTCTATCACAGTTGAATTCTATTAGTCTTTTGTTCGAATTTGTTCGAAGTATTGAATAATTCTGAACCAACGAACTGCCAACATACACGATCTTGGTTTTATAGAAACGTTTATCCTTCAACGCAATCCGTCGGCTCAATTACAGCGCGAATAATAGGGATTAATTACCGTTCTCGGAGCAGCTCGCCTCTCGCTCGCTTCTTGTTTCGCAGAATATTTAACGAAATCCTTTAGGAAACGATGCGAATCTCTGTGCTACATAATTAAATCAGGATCGATCGCCCAGGGAAATCGCGACTCGAGCTACGATCAGCGCGTCGTGAAAAATGCACGATAATTCACATAACTCAATCATTTCTGTCCCGACTTTTTCAACTTCCGAGATACGCTCTACGCAGGAAAATAAGTTGATTAGGAGTGACGTGCATTAATAAAATACATAAGTACAGTTGTGTTTAATTCCGCAAGTCGCGTCTCCCTTTGACGGGGATGTTCTCGTCGATTTATTTCTGCGGGCGGTCTCGCCTAATACACATCCCATGAATTTCGGCGTTGAGAGAGCTCCGTCCGTCCCGCGCAGGAATGCTGAAGAAGCAGCACGAGAGCGCCCTGGCCGGTGCGCGTTAATTCGAATATATACCGTGTCTAAAATTAATATAAATTAGCGCCGCCGTGTGTCGACCCGCTGGAATGCCAGCGTCGTTCCTGTAAATTGAGACAAGTCGCGCGTGGTCCGCGACCACCGCGCGCGAAATGGTCCAACTACTCTTAAAGCACCTTATAATGGCTCCGTTGTTCTCGCCATCGTGTTCGCCAGATAGATACGTTAGCGCCCGACGAACAAACGCGCAATACCAACAACGATGTTTCAAAATTAAAAACTTTATAGGTCAGTATTTTTTTTTTAAGTATTTATCGTTTATCGAAGTTGCATGAAATCCTCGATTTCAATGCCAAAGAAGCGGTGCAATAAATTCGATAAATAATTAGAGATAAAAGAGAATATTATGTGTCAAAAATTTATTATGACATAAATAATTTAAATATAACAATTTTGCGTTATAATTGTTCCTTTAGAAATGCGCGTGCGTAATTTGCAATGCATTATTTCGCCGGACGTGTACGTTGAATTCCGCATCAGAGCCATCGAGGTGAACGTTAATTTCGCGTCAATCGCCGTCCGCATACAAAAAAAAATGTAATCTGCGAGCCGCAATTTCGCTCCAACGCGATATATAGTTCGTGTTACACAGAGCAACTCTAACCAGGATTATTTCGTTAACCGAGTTTCAACGCAAAGCGTTACAACCCGTCGGTTTTGTGATACACATAGCAAACCGAAGCATGAGTTTAGCTTTGCAAAATAAAAAGAGAAGTGACGGCATAAAGGGAATGAAACTCACAAACTCCGTTATATCAACGAAGAGGATTACTGGCACGTAGAAATCGTTTCGCCGAAGAAGGCCGAAAGGTCGGATTCTCGAGTTACAAGCGCGAGTCGCAAAATTCACGACTAGTCGCTTTCGATCGGTTTTAATCTGCAACGAACGAGCCAGGAAAGCGGCGGCGGCGACTCGTGAAAAAGCGTCCCTAAAGTGTCGTCGAGGGCGAGCGCAGGGCGAATCCGTTCCGAAGGGTCCCAGAAGGTCGTTCCGAATCGGCAGGGACATCTGCCGCCTCCGGCTACTGGAAGAAACGATAAATAACGTCGGAAACCTACGAAGCTAGTCTTCTCAATTAACGGCGATCGACGTGAATTGGGCACAAAGTGCTCTCCCCGATAGAGACACGATAAATATTTTCTCGAGGAAATTGCCGCGGGAGGTAGGTAGATCGAAAGTTTCAAATTGGATGCAAAATTGAACAGCCATAATTTTTCTTTGCTAGAGCGAGAAGCCTTACTCGAGATACGTGGAAGTATACGCATTATAATAAAAATCATATGAAATATTAATAATTCCATTACTACTTTGCAGGAAAATTGCAAAAGTACGGGAATTCCAGAAATACACCTCCATTTCTAGAATTGCGTGTCTAAGTTTAAACGTCGGAAGTTATTTGCGAGTTGAGACACGATTCACTTTGTCACTTGCCATTTTCTTTCCTCATCAGACAATAGTTACTTCGACAGAAACGCAACTGAACTTGCGGAATATCGACAGATCCAAGATGATCCAAGGTGGTCGGAATTCCATTTCGTCTGGGTAATCTCCGAAACGGAATATCACAATTTCGCGAAACCATAGTCTAAAATCAGATCTGCTCAATTTACCGGAGAAGGACAAAAATACGAGTGTATCAAGTTGCATAAAAACGTTCTGCATATTTCTTTCGCCTCTGAATTATTTATCAAACAGATTAAATTCTAACTCGAAAAAGAGAAACTTTTAGTAGACTGATTTATTGCTTTACAAGAGAAATATAATTTTTTACTGCCTCAAAGTTACAATAAAGTTTAATTCGACAAAATAATTATTCGCGAATTAAGAATTAAGAAACGTCTATTTGTACGTCATCGTGTACAGTATTTTCAGCCTCTCACGTAGAACAGATTTCACTCTATGGACAGAAGTAAACGAGATAGCAAACGTATCGATGTCTCAGGAGCCGAACCGATAATACACAGCGATGCTGTTCGGTCGAATCAACGCGGGCTGTCTGTTACGAAAGGGGAACGCGGAATGTCGATTCAGATATTAAATTTCCTTGCGCCCGATGTCTCCTGCAGTGCGAGGCTCGTCTCTATTTCCCACAGGACTCCGCTGGCTGCTGTCGGGATGCATTGCTAACCCCGTTCGCTTTTACGGTGTCCGCTTTTATCCGACCGTGTTACAAGACTCGTAATGGCCGATCTGTCTCAGGACGGCGATGAGTGGTCCAGCTTCGACCACGTCGTTGAAATGAAACACTGTACGTTTTTATTGCGACTAGAGAGGCAGTTTGTTGCAAAATTTATAGTTAGCGAATGCATTCGAAAAAATATACTGAGCTCTAATTCCATTAAATTTATAATTTAATAATTTATAGTTTAAAAAATGCGTTAATTATAAATCGTTATTAATTTTTAATTAAACAGTCGATCTTTATTGTGATGCAAATTAGAAATTGTGCATTATGAAATATTCTGTATCATTTATTAATATGTATACACATTTTATATATTTAATATTTATTTCTAATTATAAAAAAATGTTATATACAACCAAAATGTAAAGTTTCGAAGTGATAATTTCAACCAATAAAATTGCTTTTAGATTAAAATTATTTTTATTTTTTTACAAACCAATATCTTTTGATAAAAATGTCCGTTTTCGATCTATATATTTAAGTACTTTACAAATAGACAAGTTTGTGCAATCGAATTAATCTTGAAAAAAAAATAGAACTTTATATTTAGTATAATGCAGATCATTTCTTTTAATATTTTTATAGTTTAACATTTTAGGGTAATTTATCTTTACGTGAATTGGGAAAAAATTAAATTTTGAAGTTTCACATTAAATTAAAAAAATTTTAGGGCAATATCCAATCGGATGTTCGAGCGAATGTATTTTTAAATAAAGAAAAAAATTTTGGTTAACACGTTCACTGCGCATGGAACACACACTCAGAATATTTTTAATCTCAATTCTCTCGACATAATTTGGCGCCGATCGGCGCCGCATGCCTTTTATTATTCAAGGCGTTAGTACATGTTACTACACAGCCAACACTGAAGCGAATCGTAAGTGTGTTTGTAGCATGTGGTTAGGACCTGGGACTTTGAAATTTTTTTGTCGTTTCCGGTTTTTTTTTATTTTTGTGATTTTGAGATGCAGGAATGCCACGTCCAGGTATCTCACACCTCCAATGAGCCGCAGCGAAAGTGTTAAGAAAGTAACTTTAATTTAATATCTAATTTTTTTTAATTTTGACCCGTCACTCATCTTTATACAACATTTATTTACGAAAATTCTTTGAAATTAAGTTTTCATTGAAACTGTTACCGCTTTTCGGCAGCGACAGTTATGTAGACTAATTATATTTATTTTGGATTTATTTGAATTATAATTCAACTTAAATATAACGAGCTTAAGAGCCGTGCTGGGTGTTGAGCGCAAAAACAAAACAATCGACAAT
>QKQZ01048330.1:0-15618 GCA_003595255.1 Solenopsis fugax
TGAACTATTTAGTACAATATTATTATTGTTATAAAATTAGACAAACCTTATTTCTTCATCAGTTACAGGATTATTAATTGCTCTATCAAGACTATTAACAGGTTATACAGCTTTATTTATAGTAAGTCTACTTCGACCACGATTTGGCGAAGATCATCTTATTTAGCTATACATACGTCATACAAGACGTCTTATTACGACTATGAATTCATGGCTAACAAGATAGTCTTAAGTCTGTTCTTATTTCAAACAAGATCTGTCTATGAATCATGCCAAGACCAAATAAGACGTTTCCNCAAGTCTTGTCTTGAGATTTTTCTCAAGCATTTACTTGATTCATGACTATGAATCTAGACGACATCTTAAGACTGTACTTAAGATCTTGAAAATAAGTCTCGACTATGAATACGGGCCATTCTATCAATTAGATTGTTTTTAACATTTTTATTTAAGTGATAGGTATAAGAAAGTTAAACGCGCGTTGGGTGCGGCATTTGCTTACTGTTGATCAAAAACGAGATCGGTTGGATCATTTTATGATCGTGTATTGAGCATTAGCGCGATGAAAAAATTTTTGTAACTTGAAAATTTTTGAAAAATTTTTTTAAAATGCGGCAAACTATTGAGAGTTCTAATAACTCCTCCTTCTCTTTCCCTAAGAGTTTTATCAATAATCTTTAACGAATAAACAAAAACAAAGTAATTCTATTTTAAAATAGCGAAATCGTGAAAATGACCTTTACTTTCTCCCCTCGCTTTTTTTCATATGGTGCTTTTATTGCTTTAAGGAGGTAAAAAGTTTCTCTACACAGAGAGAAAAGTTTCTTTAGATATAATAAATGTTATCCAAAGAAATTGATGCATTGGAATAGTCCAACCAAATCACTGTTTATTTTGTATTAAAAACTGTAATTGTTGACATTTTAGAAAATTTATTGTTTTAACTAAATAAATACATTATTTTAATGTATTTATTTAGTTAAAATAATAAACTGTTTTACTTGAAAATTTTCTTATTTCAATGAAATTTCTTTCAAACGATATTAATACAATTAATTGTTTCATTAATATCCATTTTCACCAATGTAGATTAACTTTAATCTCACTTTAACTTACATTCCATTTCTTTAAATCACCTATTGAATAACTTTAACACTTTAACATATTTTATGAAACAACTTTATATGCATTCGAAAGAAGATGCTGTTGTAGTAGTATTGTTATCTAAGAAAGGTGTTGATCCGTAGATAAAGTTATGTCACTCGGCAGGAATAAATAACTAATGAAATCTTCGGAATGATCGAATTTTGCACTCAACACAATTTAGCATTGGAAAAGGGAGCTGAAGACCTGAGCTGCATCTTGTTTCTCTAAATCTCAGCACGAGTATGCCGTGTGTAACCCCCTGACTGCATGTTATTTACGGTTGAAGTACGAAACTAAAGCGCGGAAGTTCGAATAATATTAGTAGAATTAATAGAAGTATAATCAAAGAATATATTGTTTCATCGAAAAATACTGTTTCAAACAATCGTGTTTTTTTTTGCTAAACAATATAGTTTAATGCAACGTAATTAAATTATTTGTACTCAACAAAATATTTTATCTTAAATAATATCTATTATTTCTGTGAAACAAATATAAACCAAACAAATAGAAATACTGAATATAAAAAACTTTTCTCTCTGTGTAGCTTAAAAATGTAGAGGAGAGACACATAACTTTTCCTTTTTTTTTTTTTTTCATCAACGTAATACTAACACAAGAATTCTTGTTAGTATTGTAGAAGAAAGATTAAGATTAATTTTTTCAAACACTTATTTCTTTTCTAGGAGGCTCCTCCAAAGATTTTGCCACAAAGTTTTCAATCGCAGTCCTCTTACGCATTTTTCGTGGTAATTGCGATGTGTCTTTAGGTACTTGAAAATACTTTTTTATGAGTCCAAGTCTTAAATTTCCGACAAAATAATGTCTTTTTTTATTATATGCGCGTTATTACTGGCCACATTTATCATGGCATAGAAAATCGACAAAGGCCATGATTTAAAATTTCGACTAACATCATATGTCGTGCAAAGCTCGTCTGCAACATCGACTCCACCCTTTGTGACATTACAAAACATTTATTTCTGGTTTCTTTTTCTCCCTAGTTAACTCATCAAGTTTATTATCGTAATATAAGCTCGACATAAAGAGAACCATTTTGATTTTCTTTGGAATGTAGGAAACAAGTATAATATCTTTTTGAAATCCAAAAGTAAATGTATAAATATCTTTTCCACAAATTTTGTGGAATTTTTGTGGAATCTGTCTTTTATTTTTACGCAAAGTATTGGCACGAAATTGTTATACTGACGTTCAGGTGAGTCATAATTACCCAAGGCGAGGTTAATGCACGTCTATCTTTTTGTACAGACACTGGCTGACTAAGCGGTGGTACGCAGCGGGTGAGGAGAAGACTTAGCTACAACTATAAAGCAGTTAGTTGTAGCAAGTATGTAACAAGATATAGATGTTTAATAACGTCTCGGGTTATTATATCTCAGTCTCAATGACGTCGAGTTAAAAAAAATTTGCAAGCAGCTTGAAAGATGCTCATTAATTAGGCAAATTATTATAAGTATATGGTTTCTTTTACCTTCTAATAAAAAATTAATAAAGTTATTTAAAATCGGGTTGCATATTACATAAAGAGGTATTTTATAACTGCTGTAAATTAAAACCATCGTAGTTTTACTACTAAAGCATCATAACTTTTGAATCACGAGTCTCGGGTTCAAAACCAAGCGCGATTTTTTTAAATATTTAATTTGATATTTTATTTGATATTTTGTAAATTTTAAATATTTAATTTAATTTTTTTTATATAATGACAAATTTATTGAAGATTGAATTAGAAATTGGAAAATTTTTATATTTTAGATAATAATGATTAACAAAAACGCATTTACTCTTTGTTAATAATATATAAATTTACAATAATGACAGTAAAATTCTAAATAAAAACAAAGCCTAATATATTTTTGTTAATAGAAGGAAGAGGCACCCATAGTAATATGGCATCCATTTATATTTTATTCAACAATTTTATTAATAATCAATATTTTATATCGAAACTTTAACGATTATATTCGCCAAAGTATTGTTTAATAGATTCTAAACTAAAAGTTATAAAATATTTATTATTTAGGACGTGATTTATAAAAATGCCGACACTGCAATGGATGGAAGAAAAAATATGATAGGGTAGTAATATGGTCACCCCAAAAATAAGTTTAAAAAATTGATTTTGTTTAAAAACACAGTATCTTGCTACAAAATTATTTTTTATTTTTTATCATTTAGAATTTTCCTGCGTTCCGAAACAATAAATATATCATTTAATGTTTAACATTTCATGTTTAACATTTCATGTTTAACATTAAACAACAAGGTTAAAATAATATCTTTAATATTTCTGAACTCAGCTTTCTAGAGTGGCAATTTATCGATTTATCAAAGAAATATTTTGATATGAAAATCTTGCTTACGTAGTCATATTAATAAAATCGCGTTATTGTTTAACTTTGCATAACTCGAAATATGTACAGCTGAATAAAAAGTTAAATAACAGAAAAACATTCGAGTGTACATACATTCGTGTGATAATACGTTCAAGTTTAAAAACAATGAAGAAGTGTATATGTGCAATTCAATGTTAAAATGTATTTTGAAAAAGTTTAGAAGTGCTCAAATTATAGATTATTATTTTGTTTTTTTTTATAAATAAAAATGCCTTTCATGACATTAATTGTTAGTATTCCACGATTCTTCTGCTATTCCGTAAACGCATCTGTTTTTCCTTCTTCAGTAAATTATAAATTACGTTCGTTCTATATACCTGATGAACTTCTATCCTATAGAGTGATTGGTAAAACTCTATGACTAATAAACTGGCGTTGGTTAGAATTGTCGCGTTAATATTTACTGAGTTATTGTTAAAAAATGAAATGGTATTCCATAATCCCCTTCTTTCCTCTAATGTTTTAAAAAGCTCTCGAGGTAAACTACAAGAATATGTAATAAAAAATTGGAGCTTCCATTTAAGGAATTGGAGGTAACCTTCACATGAGCTTGAAACGACTATCCTACGTCAAATCAATAATACCTCTTGTGTCTCCCTCGAAGCCATAAAACTTTTGTCTGAAATATTTTTTGAAAAAATTTTTCCTTTTCGAGATATTCGCGTTTATTGAATAAAATTGTATACCCTGTATATTATATATCGTGTATATAATATAAAGTTGATTTTAGTCAATAAGTGTTGTCTTATACATTCATTGACATATTAAACAATTTTATTTTTCATTTTTCGAAGTTGGAACTACGCGTACTTTATTCCTCACATTGAATAGAATTTATGTGTAAATTTCAGCCCGATCGATGAGTTGGGTCATTTGGAAGTAAATTCCAAAGTAATAATAATGCAATATTGAATAAGTTAATATATGCAGCTAGCAGTATACGTGAACTTTGTACGTCTGCGTAGGTGTAAATGCTGTCTTTTAATTACAGAGCGTTAGTACTGCAGTATTTAATGTGATGTACTAAAAGTGTCATGTATCTCAAATATATGAGATTTATAAGACATCAAATACACAAAGAATACAAGAGCTAAACACTTCTATTTTACTGTATTCCATCCCTTACTATCTTTCTATACATATGTAACACCTCTGTTAATATATGGTACGAAATAATCGTTAACCCTGTTATACTCCCCACAGTAATCATTTTACGTAGGTTACAATACATGATTGTATTACTTATTACGTCAACAAATCGAATTTAATTCAATATAGTGTCGTTAATATTAACAATAAAAAAACTGAAATTACAACACAATACTATTAATACATGAAAGCATATAACAGAGAAGTTGTATGTAAATTAACCTTATGCCTTATATTTTTTCTGACTTCTGCGGCAAAAATTTCCACGCGACGTAAATACTGGAGTTATCCTAAATTCAATGGATAATGAAAAACATGGAAAACACTTTCTTTGGAGCTTTACGTTACGCATTTTAAAATAGAAGACATTGTTAATTGTCTTTTGTTTTATATAAACGAGAATTAGCTAATGTCTTGACAAAAGATAGACACGCAAGGGCGAGAATATTGCGGTAGTTTTATCTATTTCGTATCGATCTTTAATTTCAGATGATTCATTCGCCTTTGGTCAACAAACCGTAGCAATTACTGTCTAAAATCGCTGTTCGAAGTTTATCGGAATTAACAGAAGCCGTTAAAGAAAATAAAAGGATAAAGTTCCAAAAACGGAATACCTCCGAATTGGCTGATTTTCAACTTAAATATTGTATTTATTTTATATATGTAGTAAATAAGATTTCCAAATGGATTTGCGGCGCAAATGCTCCTTTCGTCCCCCTCATCTCCCGAAAAGAAAAACACTTTTAAATAACGAGAAGGCTATACACTATTTAAAGCAGATCTTTCTGCTCAATAATTATGTAGGTGAATTAACAATTATTTACAAGATTCCCCCAAACTGTGCGCCGCATGCTTCGCCGGATTTAAAACAGATATTTTAGGAAGAATCAAGAAAGGTAGGTAATATTAGGAAAATTAAAATTGTTAGTCAATTTTACTAATTTTTGATACTTATAAGCATCTCTGCTATCTTCCCTCAACCCGAAAAACTGTAACGAAATTATTGCAAAAAATATTACCTCGACCAGGGTTTGAATCTGGATCTTATCTACCCAGGAAGGGTGTCTTACCTAGTTCGATCGCTGAGGCATTTGGTAATATTTATCGCAATAACCGATGATGTTACATGAGCGTTATTTTCAGCTGACGCATATACAATTTTTCTTAATTATTTTAGAAAATATTCATTTTACGAAAAAAGTTGTTAAACAAAAAAAATAAAGCTTATGAAAAACTCAACAAATAAGGTCCTATACATATTTTACTTAACTGCAATACTTTAGTCGTTATAATCGAAAAACTATTTTAAAATCAGTTTAATTTTTAGCACTCTTTTTACAATTATAAGTGACGATGTGGCATAAGGAGTTGTGAGTTTGCTCTCCATGCCGGATCCGGATTCAAATACATCCAGAACAATATTCTAAATCGGTTTTTAATTGATTTAGAAATCGATCGCCACCTCTCGGAAGGCAAAGGCAAACCACCGAGAGTAACTCTGCCCAAGAAAATCTCTTCTAATATGCCATTCAGAACCAGCGTTAAAACTGTAGGTCCCGTATATCTACGGATATATGCAGAAGAGATCGCCTACGCGTTGATAAGCGTGTGGCACACAAAGAAGAACAATAAGAAACAGATATTTCAGATACATTATCATCAATATTGTCGTATAAGGTTGGGAAAATGTATTTACTATCTCTATATGATAAATAATTTCAAATTAAGTCGACACAAACTGTTTATTGAAACTTCTTCATAACGTTTCAAGTCCTCTTCAATCCAGTCGTAAACTTTCATTCTATTAAGATACATATAATTTTGACAAGCGACTTACTTTATTATATTTCAATACTTGTACCAAGCTTTATTAATTTATACATATTTTTTGATAATGGAAACATTACAATAGATGATTTTTTTTGGAAAGAACTCATGACGGTGTTTCCTGATTTAACAATTCAATGTAATATTATTTAACTGATTTGAAGAAGACCTGAATCTTGAGTCAAAATGTTGTGAAGAAGTTTTAGTAAACATTTGCCAGTTTGTCAACTTAATTTGGAATTATTTATTACTTTTATCACTGGCAATCCTAAGTAATACTATAAGTTTATACACTTAATTAAACACAGAGAAATAATTTAAACGAATTATTTAACAATTCTCAAATGTTTGGATACATGCATTAGAAAATTAAAATGGAAAGTTCGTATGTTACTTATGCTTTTTATAAATTCTTAGATTTATTAATAAAATCATATTAGCATTAGCATGTTAATTCACAAAACTTGATAATATGACGGTAAACACTATTATAAATTAATTTTTAATACGCAGATAGAGATGAATTGCACAGACATTTTATTTCGTAATTTAGTTAATTCAATTTATTGAATAAACTTAATCACTTCAATTCATTATTGAATTAATTAAATTACTGTAATAAAATTTTATGACGCGTAAAAGGAAATGTATAGGAATCAAATTATTGTCATGCGAATCTCGTGCATTCATTTGTTGTGCATTTATCCATTTGTTACTATAGAAGATTAATCAGAATCATCATTAATTTGTGACTGCAGTAATAAGAGACATTTGCCATTCAACTGGTAATTTGTTAGCCTTAGAGTTCTCTTTTCCTATAGTACATGTGTCGAAGTTGTATAAGACAAATTATTCCTAGTGACAATTCAAAGGTAGTTATTTCCAGACTGCGAAACGCGAGCCTAAAGTTAAATAGTACTTCGTAAGCCATGCTCGACGAACTCATCGTATTTGTTCCTTTAGCGTTAAAGACACAACAATTTATTTTATTTTCTTTATTATTACAATAACACTTGTCGTTGTAAATGTGACACGTAACTTTTGCTCATCAAATGCTCGCTTAATTTAGGTGAGTAGATCATCTTTTAATTAGAAATTTATCGGATAAAAATTTATGTAGCCCGTAAACTCGCAACCTTAAAGGATAAAAAATTTTCTTATTTGCCCATAATATA
Organism: Solenopsis fugax; assembly: GCA_003595255.1. NCBI lineage: Eukaryota > Metazoa > Arthropoda > Insecta > Hymenoptera > Formicidae > Solenopsis > Solenopsis fugax. The sequence continues at coordinate 7,715 of QKQZ01048330.1, forward strand.
ATCCGATATTATCTCATTTTTTTCATTGCTCAGTAGTTCCGGAACAATAGTGGATTTAAAAATTTGATTGGAAAGAATTGAGATTGGTTTTTATATGAGTAGTAAAAAATTTATAATTTTTAATTTTATCAGTTTGAAACTTTTTCTTTACTTTATCTGTATTTGATCATACAATGTTTAATTTAAATTTAAATGTCGATTAAATTGTTCGAAATAAACATACATAGTTACAAGAAGTAGAGAAAAGAATCGAAAACATTTCAGTTTATCAAATCTTTTGCGTTTAAAAGAATTTAGTATTTTGAAACCTTTGACAGAAATATCTAGATAAAGGCAAGATAAATTCGTTTTGACGGTACCGTTAATCAATAAGCTATTATTTATCAGAGAGTCATCAAGAGGTTTTTCTATTTTCGTCCGTATTTCTTTAGTTAAATATTCATTTACTTTTATTTGTAAAGGATTGCTGATTAAAAAAGCAGTTAAATAAAAAATCCGTAACTATCAATATTTGTAGATCAATTACGGTTTTTTATTATATTAGTATTATTTCTTCTTATTGTAAGTAAAAAATAAATGCGTACTTAATAGTAACACCTGCGTACTCAACTTTGACACTTTGTTCACAAAGATTTATGATTATTTCTTGTTTGCGATTATTCTAGTAGAGAAACGGTAAAGTTATCCTTTTTAATTTCTTCAATAAAATTTATATACACAGCACATACTGTCATACAATATACTGTCTTTAGTAGAAAAATAAAATATTTAATCGATAGTACATTACAGCATTTATATGTTAAATGTACATTAAATTTTTGTAATAAATTACGTTTATTTAATCATAATATTCTCATTGGAATATCATATTAATAAAACATTTGTAAATAAAATTATACTTTTAATTTATGTATACTAACTGAATTAATTTGATGAACAACAAACAGTTTAAAAAGTTTCGTAAAAATTTACTATACTTTTATCTACTTTAATTAAGAGTGTCATATATTTGTGTATTAAAAAATTTGCAAGTTTTTTTATATTTTTACAATGCTTCTAAAGAGGTTATAAATACATGTCCAAAAATTTTTAATTTACTATAATATAAGAGTGATTATTCTCTTAAAAAGTGTTTAACTTTAAGATATTCAAATGTTACATTTTTGTGTCTTGTTTAATTTTAAGTCTATAAACGTTGTTGAAAATTAAAACATTTTTAAGTAGTTAAAGAACAGGAACAAAAATAAAACATTTTCAAAATTTAAATATTTTTGTATCTTAAAATTAAACACTTTTTTTTAATGAGAGTACTCTATATTATTTAGCAATTTTTAAATTGCACAGAAACATCATGAACTTTTGCTTTCTCTTTTGTTTGCAAATGACGATAAACACTGGAAAAGTAAAATCTCAATTAAATAAGTTCAAAATTTAAAGAGACTTTTATCTGCGTATAAAACAGAAATATCAAACAGTTTATAATACCTGATTTTATCTTAGCGTGACTTTTCTAATGTATCAGTATGCTATTGCACGCAATAAAAAGTTTTCTAATATACAATCTGACGTGATGGTTTGGATGATAAATGTACTAAACAACGCATCAATATAAAAGAGATAACAGTAAAAGTCGCGAATGACATACGATTCGATCGTAAATCTCCACGCGTTCCCGTGCGTCAATGTAATCGCACACCTCTCGATTTTGTCCCTCACGTTTTTATATTTTTGCATATCAGATTTTATTCGTGTTTTCAGAAAAGACGAAATTGATACGATAACATCATACTAAATTAATATTTGCAACAAATATAACACGCGCAATATGTATATGTGTATCGATGCGTAATAGATTTGTAAAAGTCAGATAAATAAAAAAAATAAAATATGGTAAATGTTGATTATTTTATTAGATTTTAAAGAATGTTACCTTTCGTTTGTCAAATTATTTTAATGCAATAGATTTTAATAAATCTTACAATTAAGTTACTTTATATTTTGATTAATTAGATTTTGTGGGACATTTAATTATTTACTATGAGAAGCAAACACTGAGAAAGTTGTTAACTTGATTAAATTTTTCAATTTGATTAAATTTCTTCAGTTTAAATATTTATGTATTTAAGTTAAATATATATATATGTATATGTAATTAAATTAAATGTACAAATGCCTACACGGCATGAAGTTTTTATGTATTTAAGTCAAATACATAGACATTTAAACGGAAAAAATTTAATTGCGTTGAAAAATTTAGTCAAGTTAACAACTTTTTTTCTCAGTATATATGCAGATTAAATTTAAATTTTTTCTAATTAAAAAAATACTGTTAAAATTACTTTCTTTGAAATGACCAAATTATTTTTAATTTAATATTATCGTAATTGATTAATTATTTCGTCATTTTTCGAGTTTGCAATGAAAAGATTTTATCGTTTTCCTTATGCTTTTATTTTAGCATTTTATTTGTATGTTAATTTTAAATTAATCAATATGTCATTGATATAGAAAACTCGATTACTCACAGCTTTTCCTGTCATGAAATAAAATTTATAATTCACTTGTTTATTTGTAGTTTTTACATATGCTTCAGTATTTACATTATATAATTTATCAATATATATATATATATATATGTAATACAAATTTTTTAAATGTTACATGGTTAATTAATTATAAATTTTTTATTCTAAAAATTTATAATAAATTAATTATGTAACATTTAAAAAATTTGTATTACATATTGAGAATGCAAGTTATTGGCAGATGTTAAGGTAGGATGAGTTGTTTTGTGCAATGTGTTTTTTCTTTTCTTGTCATTATTTCAGAAACGGAGAAATATAATACAAAACCGATTGATGTTTATGAAAGGTGTGTTTCAGCTTTAAAATGCGCTATGGTGAACCTCGATAGCTTGCATATAACTGAAGTTACAGGATAAAATGTAGAACAAGTCCGATGTACACAAAATACTTCGACCCCGGAGTCGGGATGTTTTGTGTAACACAGTAAATTCTGCGCTTCTTCATCGCAATACATTTCTTAATTGTGTTTGCATGTTATTACAGTTATATTCCCATGTTTCAGATAAAATGCTGTGTAAATGTGCTTACAAAAGCCATCGAAGCATTTGAAATCATTGAAAGCATTAAATAGTTTTATTTTTTTAATACAAAATAAATAAATTGTATCTTTCTCCCCAAATTGGCCTATTTTTGTTTAATTTTAAATTTGTAATATAGACATACAATTGCATACCCTACTACATAATGCTTCGTTATATTGCACAAAACATTCCCAATGCCCATCTGTCATAAATCGCGCTCTGCAGCAAAAACATCGAATATTTCATCGCAATGCACGATATTTCTTGATAGCAGACATCCAAATGACTACGCACAATGGAGAACAGGTTATGGAGAATATCAACGTGACACCGATAATAGCGATATATTTTGCAGAAGAATGAATCTGCCGCAACATAAACTTCTGTCTAGAGAGTACGCGTGGAACGTCCGATCGGTTTGAGACTTTGTAATCTAATACGTATTTGAACGACAAATAACGTACTAGAACAGCAGCTTTTTATCTACTACACCGTCTAGAAGTATTAGAGTTGCACAAAATACCACCCTACTGATTATAGATTAAACAATCTATTTTTTGTTCGGATATTTTCACCGCATCAGTGACTAAAGACTTTTTAATACTAATTCATTATGTTTAAGAAATTAGATCAATTTCGCAAATACTGGCTTGAATAGAAATTATTCTTAGATGGTTCTTGTTATTGATGAGGTGTTATGACAATAAAAATCCTTGCTAATAGTTCAGTTATTTAAGAATCGAGGGGTCTCTGTTGCACAAATCATTGCAATGATGTTCTCCTGTATCTATGAAATGTATCATGTGATTATGATTCCGTAGGATTTATGTTTCTGGCGAAGTTCAACGAGACACCGAATATAAATCATTCGAGTCTTGGTGGAGCGTGGAGGGTGAGTAGAGGAATGGAGAGAGGGAGGGAAATAACGAAAAGCGCTAAACCGATTTGTTAGGCGGAAAGAGGACGAAAAATGACACGATCTTTTTCAAAAGTCCTTTTCACGCTAGCGCATCGAAATGAAGAGGTTGCAACAAGTGAGATTTGAATCCGACAGGTACAAAGCAATCTGGATTATTTGTTGTCTGCAAATATGCAGTATCACACAATATAGATTACAAAATATTTGTTATTTTTTTATTATAACAATTTGCATTTCGCTTATATACAAAATTTTATTTTTCTCATTGTTCGACGTTTAGCACTTTATATTTATTTTTTATATATACTACAATTAGTTCATTAGCTTCCTTTCTCATTTGCTGTTACAAGCCTTAAAGTGTATTAAAATAATACAGAGATTATTAATTATAAAATATAAAAAGATCGTAGCAATTAAATCGTAAAACGACTATAAAAGTAACATAATGTAAAAGTATTATTATGTTAAGTTTTGCTAAATAAATTTTTGCTAAATCATTGCGTTTGTTTAAATTACCTTTTGATAGCTATTAATATTTGTACAATTTTATCCGATTAATCGAAATGCATCAGACAGCTTGCGAGAGTTATACAAAATGTGACATTCGTGCGTGGCCGATTTTGCAAATATTGTCAATCTCATTAGACTAACGTGCCGCACGAGGGTATTATCGCATTTACCTCATGTTTATTCATTACGTTGGCGCCGTATCAGCGCAGTTTAGCAAAGTTAAACCGTGATTAATGCTTGACAGCGGAAGCGCGTAATTAGGATGCAAAATCCATCGATGTGTCGCGCGTGATGGAGCCTAATCGAATGGAGTAATCCACGTTTTCGCAACTCCTTTCCTCGCGAGATGGAAATAAACGTGAACTGATCATGAACAGATTTGAGGGATATATATTTTTCGGTGTGAAAATGGCGATATGGCACAAGCAAACAACACAAGATAATCCCCCGAACTTTCATCATTCGTGCGTGGGATGCCATATGTTAAAAATTACGTCAACACTTTTCGCCAATCGACGGCTTCCAATTTTGTAACTGACCTACTTTCGATCGACCCAAATGGGACAATAAGGGTTTCATGACCATTCATATATGAATGTAGTAACTCCCGCGGTGTTAATCATAAAATGTTCTATTCTTGTTCAAGGTTACGCTTGTTACTCTTGGTATTATTTGAATGAGAAAGTGAATCATGAATCTTTCAAATCTGGGACGGCTTGTCAGTATGTATGATGTATTTGCGATCAAAGTTACGAGACCTTTCGGTTCTCCTGAATTTTTATTTGTAAATTTTATAAAATAAAAGCTCTCTCCAGATTTAATTCACATTTATACTCCTTGTAGAATCTGTGGACTATATTTTTGAGCTACATAAATCTCTCTCTCTCTCTCTCTCTCTCTCTATATATATATATATATATATACTTAATATATATTTTTGTTATATAACACATTTTCGAGCGAATAATAATTTTAATAATCTCTTAAAGCATTTATTTAAAATTTGTTCAAGATTATTATTTGAATAGGAGAATTGTAATCGCGAGGTAATTATAAGAATTTATATCAATAATTTAATATGTGAGAAAGTTTCAATTTTCTTAAAAAACATTTACTGTCGGTAAATGTTTTTACTAATCGATAAACTCTTCTAAAGTTATAATCCATCGTTTATCATCGATTCTTTTGTACAACATTCATATCTCACAGACTGTGTCTCCATTCTAATTCCAACAGTTTCATTAAATACAATTTCAATCCTCCTCGTCAGTTTAGAATTCTGACGCTCTGCCCCATCGGCATCGCCTCTTCTAATACAGTGGTATAACAGGTTGTGCGTCACCGAGAGCGCGAACGCCTAATTCTCATCAATCGGAGGAGCGCGACGTGAAACGCACGTCAGTTATGACATTCGGAGGCCTTGCGAGTGCCTCGCCCTCCGGGTCTGTCTTCACGATTCATCCGTGAAACCGTTTTCTGAACTAATTCTGTAACACGTTGTCTCATGTGTTTTCCACTACGATTGAAAATCTGGGAAAACGTCATCGCCGGTAGAACGACACGTGTAACGTGGTATGCAAATCGAAGAGAGGAAGAGAGAGTGCGCGGAAATGGAGATCGAAAGGGACGGGCGCGACGGAGACGACGCGCTGGCTGGTGAATGAATGAGAATCAGATTCACTAACCTGCCTGCCTGTCCGCCGAGTTCGGAAACCGTGGAGCAACTGAGAGAGATGGTAGCGTCGAGGCGACTGTCCGCGGCTCCACTGCCTTGGCCGTACGAAACCCACCCCCGCAATACCTTCTCTCTCCGCCACCCCCGTAGTCGGTTCTGCCATCACGCCGTCGAGGTCCCTGTTCCTTTCGCGAAACGGGGATGCTCGGGGACTTCGCTCTCTCTCTCGTTCCGTTCATGCTCCCATTCGGCCCATTTTCTCTTTCTCCTTCCTTCCCCTCCTCCTCCTCCTCCTCCACCTCCTCCTCTTTCTCCTCTTCCTCCTCCTCTACTCCCACCATCTTCTCTCCTCTCCTCTTATTCATTTTCCTATATCACCCTCGACCACCTCGTCTCTATCTCATTCTTCTTTCATTCGTTCTCTGTTACGCTTATCATGTTTCTTTCGTTTCTTTTTTGGAAGATTCTGGGACTCCACCTTCGCGTAGAATTTCTCTCGGTCTATCATCCCCTTCTCTTGCGCCTCTCTGCTGCTGAATTTTCCCCTGAAAACCATCCTGTGGACGAATGTACGTCCGGGAAACTGCACCCCTCTTGTCAGTGACGTAGTTGTCGGTTAGAGAGCCCTCGAATTTTGCGGCGACGAGACGCTGAATAATTGATGGCCTACCAAACCCGTTATTTCTGAGAGATAGTGTGAAATTAGGAACGCCACGTGTAGCATTGGATAATAAGATAATTAGACAAATTGCATGTGTATGTACAAATGAATAAATCACTTGGATCTTCAAAATGGTATGTATGTGTGATAGATCTTTTTGTTTTAAATTTTTTGGAAAAAGAGAATGTTTAATTCAGCTAATAGGAAAGAAAAAGTTCAATTTATCTAATATCTTAATTGGACATAAATAGATCAAGAAAGTGTATTATTATGAACGAGAATAATTCCTCCGATATTAATAGATAATGTAACGTTTGAGAAGTAAACACGGAATAAAAAGGGAGAAAGATCTAACTTTTCCAAATATTCGAAAACCTTTCGTGTTATCATCTTGATAGAATTCTCGCTTCGTTCGTTTCCGTTCTCCTTCTATTTAGCTTTAGAAAACATATGAGAGATGATTTTCTGCGAAATATTTTATCCAATGCTCCTTGGAAAATCAGCGAATCTGCGAACAAAATATTTCAGTGCTCGACGTAAACGCTCCGGAAATAAACGCGACGCCCATTACGCGAGTTCTTCGAGGTCTGGGTAAGCACTACATCATATGAAATGTCAAAGGCTAGCCATCACGCTACATAGAGTGGTGAACTTAATATTTTTTCGCCCACATATCCTGGCCGACTAGAGAGGAAATTGCGAAAGAAATTGCCACTGAGACCAATGAGCTCATAGAGCTGCTGTACGGAAAGTAATGGATTCTTATTGGTTTAAGTAAATTGCATTGTTAAAAAACGCCAGGAAAGAACTAATCGCGAAATGTCCGACGGATTATCTTTCTCGTTGTTTTTTTCATTTTAGATCAGGTTTCACAGAATAGATTCCATTTGTTCACGATTAGCAACATTGACTCGTGTATGTATGTATGTGTGTATATATATATATACATACATACATATACGAGGGTGGCCCGATAAGTACTTAGCCTCACCGCCCAATGGCGCCACTATCGCAAGAGAAATTTACTATCGTG
>QKQZ01048332.1:0-12499 GCA_003595255.1 Solenopsis fugax
AATAACATATTAAAGGCTCGTCAAGATCGGAGGGGGACACCTCGGGTACTTTCCTTGTTAGTTTGATTAATAAATGATATCACTCTAAGAATTTTCCAGAAGGTATAATACGTCATCACCCTATAAATATAGGGACCACTGAGACTTTAGTGGCAGTTTCTCAATTCCTAAACTCTCGTAAACTATGTATACATAACAAATCGTAAGCATAGTGTAATTTTTAATTGTAATATAGAATTAAAGAACTTTTTATAAAGGAAAAAAGAAAAACTTCTAACATGGGAACCGTAAGAAATTGACACAGGAATTTCGTGAAAAAAAAAGTATCCGCGTCTAGGTTTGCTTAAAGTGAAACACATGTGGCAGGTCTAATTTTTCACAAGCCCATTTGAAGGCAAAATTAGAGGATTGAAAGTTAGCGCGCGCGTAGTAGATTCACTATATTGTTGACCTTTTTTATTTTGTTGGTTGAGCAGAATAGGTTGTAATGTATGTAAAACACGGATTACAAAGATTATTATTATTAATCCATGTTTTACACATATTACTACTCATACTGTTGATCAACTACGCGCGCGCTAACTTTCAATCCTCCAATTTTATCTTTAAATGGATTAGCGAAAAATTAGACCTGTCACATGTGTTTCAGTTTAAATAGATCTAGACATGGATATTTTTTTTTTCACGAAATTCGTGTGTCTTGTATTTCGTACGGTTCCCATGTAAGATATTTATATTGACAAATTTTACCAATCGCTCGGTGAGCAGACTATATTCCGAAACTTTAAAATAAAAAACCTTTTTGCTGGCGAGTGCCTCAATATCATTTGAGTGAAAGACTTGTGTGTTGATTGAATTTATGTTGTGAACATTTTTGAAAATGGGCAAAGAAAAATTGTATTTATGGCATGTTAGGAATGTTGTTTCGATTGCACATATTAATGATGATCGGACGCGACAGTTTTTTCTGATCGGATGATCGGACACGGAATCAATTGAACATAATCATGTTTGGATACATATAATTTTAATCGGAGATGGAACTGATTACACACAGACTCTATTGCATACGGACCAGATTGCAATTGATCCGATTGCACATGGACCAGATTGCACAAGGAATCAATTAGATATAATAGCGATTGGACAAACGAAGAAATTTGTTTCGTCGGGTTGTGTGCTGTCGGGTATGTGTGCAATCGGATCCCTGTGCACTCGGGTCATCTGATCGTTAATGTGCGTAATCGGGCCTCGCTCATTGTGTTTTATGAATTTCGAAGACTGCAACAGTTGGAACTGCCATAAAAAATGTTCAAGATGTTTATTAGGATTCTACACCAATTCGAACTGTGAAGGAATGGTTTGCGACATTTAGATTTGGTGATTTCCTTGATCATCAGCCACGCTCTGACCGATCTTTTGGCATAGATGACATTGTGCGCAATTTAATTTTTTTTGCAAAATAATTCATAAATTTTAATAGAAAAGATTGCTGAGAGACTCAACGTTGACAGATTGACCGCATTTCAGCATTTTAAAAAGGTTGGATATACTTTGAAGCTCGATATAAGCTGCATTTACGAAGCGAACAAATTAAATTGAGTTTCTGCAGCCGTTTTTTTTTACTTGGTCGACTAAATAAAGAGTCGTTTCTAAATTGACTTGTGACTGGCGATGAAAAATAGATCCTGTATAGTAATGTTCAACTCAAACGCACTTGGAAATTAACAACTAATCCAGGGCTAACAATAAGTTTAATTTGTATTCTAAGAAGTTGATGTTTGGTGAGATTTCGTGGAAAAAGAATAATTTGTTTCTTGAGCTGCTCCTCATTGGCCAAATGATTAATTTTGACAAGTGTTGTGACAATTAGACAATTTAAAGATAGCAATTAACCATATTCTCCTGATATCGTACCGTTAGATTATCAATGTTTCGGTAATTGTAAAACAATTTGAATGGAAAAAAATACACATCTTTAGGAGCTATTAAAAATCATATTTTTTTCTTTTCTTAAGGTAACACTTAGGTGGTTTCAGTGCCATGCAAAGGGTTTTTGAGGTCCTAAAATAAAAATATGAAGATGAAGCCCTACCTGTGAACAAATTTCATATTAAGAAAAGCTTTAAGGAGTCTAGGAAACATAAAATCAGTATATTTAAAATTATATTTATATATACAATACCCAATAAACACGGATGGTGTATAATATCCCATCAGAATGGGTTATTATACGTATCATACACCATCTGTGTTTATTGGGTATATGGTATATGTGTACGTTAAAAAAAAGTGAAATTTAATCAAATTGTACAAAGCATAAACAGTTCTATAGAATGTAAATAAATAGAATATATATAATAATTTATTAATATAACTACAAATAACATTTTCTAATTTTATGAATCAGAAATTTTTCTACCCAACTATTAATTAACGAATCAAAATTACAGTGTTTAGTTATTTTATTTAATTTTCACACAAGTTGGATTTTAATTTAAATTATTACTTTTAAAATATAAATAAAATATAAATGATTACAAATAATTCTAATATAACTTGGAAGTGTAACAAAAATTTAATTAAAGAGAAATGGCATATCGATCGAAAGCAGTTCTTAGTGCTCAACATTTTTCTATGTGAATTTACAAACATTTACAAGATTCCTCAAACAGCGCATCGAATTGTTTTCTTTAAAGCACAGATTTTTAAGAAGAACTTTGAATGTAATATAACGAAATTAAATTGCTAATCAATTTAATTACTTTTTTATGCTTGTACGCATCCCTACTATCTCCTCTAATCCTGAAAAACTGTAAAGAAATTATTGCGAAAAATATTACCTAGACCACGATTTGAATCTGGATCCCCAATTATGCGGGAAGAGCGTCTTAGCCAGTTGGACCATCGAGGCACTTGGTAATATTTATCGCAATAACGGATAATGTAAAATGAGCATCCTTTTCAGCCGACGCGAATATACAATACAAATAATCTTAATATGACGAGGAAGTATAACAATAATTTAATTAAGATACCTTTTTCGGATAATTGGGGATTCAGGTTCAAACTCTGGTCGAGGTAATATTTTTCGCAATAATTTTTTTACAGTTTTTTAGGATTAGAGGGGATAATAGAGATGCGTACAAGCATAAAAAAAATAATTAAATTGATTAACAATTTAATCTCGTGATATTACATTTGAGGTTCTTCTTAAAAATTTGTGTTTTAAGGAAAATAATTCGGCGCGCAGTTTGAGGAATCTTGTAAATATTTGTAAATTCACATAAAAATGTTGAGCACTAAGAATTGCTTTAGATCGTGTACAGCTTCCTCGTTATTTAAAAGTGTTTGTTCTTTCGAGAGGTGAGGGGGACGAAGGGAGCATTTACGCCATAAATCCACTTCTCATTAATTAAAAAATGAATATTATTTGCATGTGCAAATTAAATTAGATAGAGATTAATTTGGAAACAATAAAAAATTGATATATTTAAGTTAAACTTGGGGGTTTTTTAACTAAAATCCCTGGTGCACGTTGTATCCTCCCTTTTCACGGTCCTAGGTCGTTTTATGAACGAGGTATCCATATGTACCAGAACTGCCTGAGTTTTAATAATAAATCGGGCATGAACTTTTGCACTCATCCAATAATTTGTATTCTCTTTAATTCCTTATGATTTTTTTCTAACGGGAGCAGTAAAATGTTTCCACATATATTTTTTATTCTTTTGTTAATTTTTTCAACTTTGCTCACGTGAAAGTAAGAAATGATAATTAGTATTAAAAATAAAAGAGTTAGACACCTCTTTTCAAAAATTTAGTCAACGATGGTAGAGCATAGACAGAAAAAGTCGAATTAAAGTCATACATAACATAAAATCCAAGCTAATTCAAAGATACATGATAACTTTTGTTATTTCTTCCTACTTTCACGTTATATCAAAATTGAAAAATATTAATAGCAAAAGAATAAAAAATACATGTCGAAATATTTTATTATCTCTCATTTCAAGGAGTTAAGAAAATATAAATTATAATCTTAAAATGTTCAAGGCATTAACATGAATTTAAAAAAATGTTTCTTGAATTCATTTCTTTTAACTATTATGAAAATAGTAGCACTAATTAAATCTAAAAATTTTAATATTATTGAAATGCACAATGAAGCAAAAGAAACTTTTTATAAATTTGACTTCCTCTCTTTTTCACTCTAGTCACACTGCCACTCCTTTGAATTTTTAATTTTTAGAACTCTTAGCTAGTCGGCCGATAATTCCGCGTTGGCCGTGACGTACGTAGTATCGAGGAAGGAATTGGATTTAGAAATTAGATCTAAAAAGTGACGATAAAATTTGAAATTTTGTTTTGCAAATCATTTCGTTATTTTGTGTTTCATGAAAATGTGACTTGTCTCGTATTTACAAATAAAATAAAAATGGACCGCAAGTAAAGTTATTTTTATACGCGTAATAGCATATTTTTCACTCCTTTCAACAGTTGTCCGTGTGTTTTCCTGCCTGAATAGGCTTAACTTCACGTATCTTTTACGACTATTTACTGATTGTCAGAGGAGAAAAGAATATATTAGTCCCATTTTTATAAGTATTTGAAAGCGATTTCATTATTTAATTTTATCCAAATTCTTTTTATTTATAAATGGCACTCAAGAAATGTCAACGTGTCATTTCTCGTTTGTGACTTCACGATTTCAATATGACCGTGATGACTTCAGGGAAGCCTTAATATACATTAAATCTTAAAACACTATTACATTTATTTATTCTATACTCTAGACTAATTTAGTTATTAATTAAATATATTAAATATATTTGTCAGGAAGTAGTTAGAGATCACTTATTTTTTACCTCCACTTGCAATCTTTGCATTATTTATACTTTTCTATATAACTCACCATATCGCCGACTATATTTTTGGAAAAAGCAACTCTTTTTACTTTTGAATTCTAATTGCGATTTAAAAATGTTTATTGATAGGACTCGAGTAATAAGGATTTAAAACAAAAAGATTTCCTGAGACTTAATGGGCCTAAGTAAGCATAGTTTTAAAATATTACAACAGAGATTACCGGTAAATATCCAGAAAAGGTTACACCGATTTCATTGGCCTTGGTATAGAGGTGAGGGTACTGATCAACTTTTTCTTATAAAATAATCGGGGGTCTCGTATAGTTTTCGACATATACCTTCATAAAACTTATTTTCAAAATTTCAATGATAAATGAATATCTATTAAATCGTTCGTTGCTTTGCGTGGAAAGTAAATGCTTGAGCGAGGGAGGGGCTCCCCTGCCCAAGCATTTATTTTCCACGCAAAGCAACGGACGATTTAATAGATATATTCATTTATCATTGAAATCATAAATGATGCGTTTACATGCATGTTTCAAATTCGCACACTTTTCGTATGCGTTTGTGGCCACGGGCATGCTTTTAAATCAGGCAATTTGTGTTTGTAAAGTAATGAAGCATCGTGTTTTTATTAACCCTATGTTATGTAAATTATAGAGATAATTTTTACAATCTTCTTATGATTATAACTTTTTAACGGATAATGAGCGATGGCTAAAACCTTTCTCAGGTCACTCAGGATCATCGGAGAGGGTTCCCCTAAATAGTTTTATCCACTATCCGTCATGTACAAGGTGTCATATAACGAAAATAATGAAATTTCGAATATAAGCTTTATATTGTAGGTATATTTCGAAAACTAGAGACCCCCGATTATTTTATAAGAAAAAATTGGTCAGTACCCTCATCTCTATAACATATACTAAGGTCAATGAAACCGATGAGGTGTAACCTTTTCTACATATTTACCGGGATTACCAAATGGAGGATCATAGTCCACATGCCGACCGTAGACATATTTTTTTACGGTCCTTAATGATAGTAATAAATCTACTTTGCAGATTAAAATAATTGAATTCTAGGAAGATTTTATTTTAAAAGTCAAACATACTTAAATTCTTAATACTCTTTAATGTGAACAATTATGAGTTAAATATGCGTGCGATAATAAATATTCAGAATTAGAAATATTATCCATAAAACTGTGTATAATGTGCTTGGCTTGTGTGTAAAGCAATATTCTCAAAAATGAACTAAAGAGAATAAGTTCAAATTACGATTTACAGATGTCCATTTCACAACTTAATAAAAATTAGTTGCATCAACTTTAATCTTAATTTTAAGTAGGTTCAAAATAAAAAATGTTATTTTTATGTTGAAAATAAACAAAAATAAAGAACTAAAAGGATTAAAAAAAAAACGAAAAAGAAAGAAAGAAATTAAAATCGTTTTGAATTAGTTTTTGAACTAGTGTTGACGTGTAGGACTTAATTTTGAATCTAACCCTCGTTATTCGTTAAAATGTTATTAAGAAATAAAATTAACAAATGTGTGGGGGAGACCAGGGCTAAACGTATATGTTTAGAATTTTGATGCTACAACTTCTCATAATTAATTGTTGAGATTGCCTATACAAACGTGATAGAGGCAACCTTCCTCTATATGTTAATGCTTAATATGATCCTGTTGATCATACATTTTATTTTGTAATAACCAAAATATAAACGTGCAGCAACGTGGCCATCTTATCCCGATACCGGGGTTACGATAATAAAACAGATGAGCAGTCGAGATCAGTTGGCTAGTAGCGCGAGGCAAGAAGGCTCCATATAAAATGCACGTAACCTGCACGTAATAGTCAACGCCACGGCGCGCGGCGCCTATCGTTAAATACGAGCCAACTGATCTCGATCGCTCATCTGTTTTATTTCAATCATTTTATGAATAAAAAATTGCATTTACTACCTAAAATAGTATATCATACGATTGTGAAAAACTTCATTCTAATTAGTAACACATTACTTAACTTGATACACTCACGCTAAAAAATATTAATGTAAAACTTAATCTCAAAAATTTACTTTGCTACTGTTAAATTGATTTTTTTCTTTTTTAAAAATGTAATATTATTCCGATTTTAATGAAACTTAGAGAAAGGTATTTATGTTCTAAAAGGATGATTTCGCAATTTTGTATTTGCTGTTTGTTTCAAGATAAATACTAAAAAAGAGCACATAACCGACAAGCCCTTGGTGTCATTTAGCCCCGGTCTCTCCTATTTCTTAGCCTAAGTAAGGTGAATTTGGTGGATGAATTTTCCCTCTCCCGGGAGGACGAAATCCGAAAGATATAACTTAACCCAACTTTTTGTCGCGATTGATGACGTTCTTAGTCCGAATTGGCAATGTGGTCAATTGAAATGTGATCAACAAGGATTGGGTTAGATTATATTTTTCGCATTTCGCCCTCCTGTAGGGAAAACAGGAACCCTCCATGTTCATAATACTTTGCAAAGCGAAACGAGATTCATTCCACACATTTTTTCCCCTTGCTTACGGAGCGAAAGGTTTATAGTTGTAAGTATTGTTCCACTGTTCGCATGAGTACAACTTTCTACGCGACAACCTGTTCAATTGGAACGCGACAAAAATTTGGTGTGGATTACGTTATACTTTTCGAGTTTTGTCTTCCAGAAAGGAGAACGGGAACTCTCCAGGTCCGCAGTATAAATGTACAAATAATGCTGTTTATGCTAGAGGTAAAGTTCAAATGATAAGCTTAATTTTTATAACTTTTTGTGATGATAACTTTTTAACGAATAATGAGCGACGGCTAAAACTTTCTGAAGTTCTGATCACTTAGGGTCATGACCTTGACAACATATATCAAGACCAAAGTGATCGGAACTGGTTCCCCTAGTACATAATTACCCAAGTTTTTTAAATTTGCATTTTAATCATTTATAAATCTTCCTTCTCAAATTTTTTGTAGTCTGTGAATTTAAGATACAAAACTGTATTATTTTATTGATTTTAACAAAGCATTAAAAAAGTAAATTTCTTATTTTACTTAATCTATTTTTGATATAATATTAAGAAAGTAACGAATTATATTAAAATTAAGTAATGATAACGGTAACAAGCTACTTTTCAGAATCACTAATTTGTTTTTTGACTTGGTAAACAGTAACAATAACAAATTACTTTTAAAAAATAATTTATCAACTAATTCATATAGTTATAAATATAGCACTGAAATCTATAAAATTTCGTTACATTTCTGATTTATAGAGTAAAACTCAAAATATAATCTTGAATAAATTTGATCCTTATAATAAACTTATGATAGAAGGATATGTGAATTTATGAAGTACTTAAAATGAGTAATATGTATTTAATTCAAGTAATTTACAATATTTATTTTTCTGTTTAGATTCTATTGGACAGCAAAGGTGAAAGTAAAGTTTTCAGAAAGATTTCGACAAGATTAGTTGCAGCTTCGTATTTTGGGAAGCGTAAGAGTCTTACCTCGCATGTATCCTCTAGATAATTTAATGCGATCGGGAAACACTGTGGTACGTGGCCATATATTGGGATTGAATGGATACATCGAATATCTGTTGGTGGTTTTAGCGGCTCTGCTTTGCCTCTTCGTGTATCTCCACATGGCGCGTAGTTCGTCGCACGACGGCTCGGTCAAGTCCAATCGTTTGTCGCCGATGTCACCGTTATTTCCTACCTGTGGATCGATGTATCGCAAAGCTGCAACAAACGATCCACCCGTATACGTCAGCACGAAGACGATGCACACGGCTGCGGAGCGCATTTTCTGAAATCAATAAAATGAAAATTAATCGTAAATGACGGTATTGTGGCGGCAGTGATAGTAAGTGTATTAAACACAAACTAATAATGATATTAATGTTATAATTTCATATTCAACCATGTAACTGTTACGTACAATATGTGTGTTATACTATATCTACATGGTGTATCATAATAGGTGTAACTCAATTAAATAGATATCTCATGGGTAAGTAGAGCAGACTAAATTAGCAGAAAAGTCCTCTAACTATTTTGAAAATTCCGCAATAGTTTTTGATAAGGAAACCTCGCAAATTGAGAAATTCAGATATTAATGAAACTTGATATAAATATAGTGAGAGTAAATACATGAATTCAGAAATTTTTAGTTGCGATTAAAAAACGATCCAAAGAGGTAAAACCTTTCAAAATAAAGAGACTTTCGCCTTTTTTCAATATACCTCGTAAATTAAACGAAATATTAAAAAAATGTTTTATACTAAAGTTTTACAGTACAAATATCTCTATTTAACTAAGCTATTTTCTAAAAAAAATTTTTTTTTCAAAAAGTCACCTTTTATACCCCCTATGTACGGATTATTTATTGCAATAAAATTCCAATTTTAATAAAACTTGGCATAAATATAAAGGGAGTAATTACATGAATTTAGAAATTTTCAGTTGTGGCTAGAAAACGGTTCGAAGGGGTGAAACTACCCGTCAAAGGTAAAGACTTTTACTTTTTTTTTCAATATATCTCATAAACTAAACAAAATATCAAAAAATGTTTTATACCAAAGTTTTACACTATAAATATCTCTATTTAATTACTTTTATATTTATTTAAAAAAACATTTTTTTTTCGAAAATGAACTTTTATATATTTAGCATTTATAAAATTATAATACTGTAAAATTAACGTATTTTTATTCTAAATGTACTAATAAGCTTTCATAGTAATTAAAGTAATTAATTAATTATTAATAAATTATATGGTTACTTACAATTCCGTATTGTCCTATCTCAATGATTGAAAGAAATTAATAATATCTCTGTGTGAAATGTTTTTTTTTATTAATGATTTATTGAAACGTGTCCTTATAGTTCTTAAGTAGCGTTATAATGCTATACCTATTAGCCATAATATATTTATTAGAAGATAAATATTGATATAAAATAATGTAATTGAAAATTTGTATAATAAATTTTTAACTCAACAACTATTTAATAAAAAATTAAATAAATGCAGCCATTTTTATATATGTATAATAAAATCTTTTACTAATCATCATTGTATATCATTTAATAAAATTTTATTGTACATTAATAAAAATGAATAAAAGTGAATAAAAAAATTAAATGTAATTACAACATTCAAAATAAAGATTATTAATAAATATATATTTTGATTGAATCAAGCGCAATCAGTAGCATGTCTCTAATTTTCTAAAAAGCAGATATTTAAAATCATTTATATACTAATCTATTAATAGCTTTCCGCGTACTAATCAAATTACATACTAATCAAAATATATGACGCACATCATATATAAAACACGTGATATCAGAATGTGTTGAAAATAACGTGACTATTTTTACTGCGTGGTTCTCACATAGAGGGGTAAGATACAAACGTAAAGTATGTGTGCATTAATATTAGTTACGTTCAAAAATAAAGCAGAAAAATGTTGGCCCTACATTTTTAAATGTAGGGCCGATATTTCTCTGCTTTATTTTTATTACAATATTTTTCAGATTCAATACAAACTATTATAGTTGTGAACGTGTAAAATACAACTACCTTAACTTTATTGTATTATACTAGATATATAAAAGTTCAATTTTTGAAAAAAATTTTTTTTGAGAAAATAAATAGAGTAATTAAATAGATATTTGTACTGTAAAACTTTGATATAAAACATTTTTAATATTTCGTTTAGTTTACGAGATATATATTGAAAAAAGGCAAGTCTTTTTACTTTTAAAGGGTGGTTTTACCCCTTTGAACCATTTTTTAGCCGCAACTGGAAATTTCTAAATTTATTTATCTCCTCTATATTTCTGCCAAGTTTCATTAAAATCTGAATTTCTCACTTTGCGAGGTTCCCTTGTGAAATATTAAATAAAGATCGGCGAATAAGCGTATATCTGCCCACCGCGAAATACAAGCACGCGGGGACTAGTAATGTGAAATCCTTTCCCGATTCTAAAAAAATCGATTGTTCCGGCTGAAAAATAATCGATTATTAATCGATTCTTGAAAATCTTGATTCTTACTGAATCGATTTTTTTTTTAGAGATTATTTTTTATGATCGATAGCACTATTTTAGTATGAAATATAATGCAAGATTTACATTGAGTGCATTTAAATACGCGACCGCTCCTGAGCGGTTAAATAGCATTTGAAGATGATTGGTTGAATCTAAAGGTAGGAACCAATCATTTTCAATTGCTACTTATTGTTAGCTACTTAGGCCGATATCCCATAAGCGGAAATTTACAGCGGAATGGAGTAGCGCAACCAATCACAATGCTGCAATTATTACTTTGCTTTCTTTTCTGTGGTTATAATTGGTCGCATTGTTCCGTTCCGTTGTAAATTTCTGCTCATGGGACACTGGCTTTAATGAGCGGTTGCGCATCTGGATGCAATCATTCACACTACATTCGACAATATGACCCCTTAGGAAAAAAATCCCCCAAAACCTCTAACATGATCCTCAAAACAGGTATGGATAATTTCGGATCTTTAAATGTTGACCCTTAAACAAAATTGAGCCCCGAACGGAATTAACCCCCAGGGATCGATCCCCAAACTTATTTCATTAAAAAAATATTTATTTTAATATTGTAAAAAACGTTTTCTTAACGTTAAATGAAATAAAAATGTTCTTTAAAGTAAGAAAACGAATCGGCAATCTTTCTCAGGAATTTTTTCTAGAATTTCCAAGCGGTCACTCATCCAAGCCATAATCGCAATGTTGCTTGATTTCTGCGAATATAGGAACTGCTACATTTTAGTGATCCGTAAACACCTTATGTTAATACATATTTCATTGATAGCCCTACCGTAAAAGTCGTATGTGATGAAATCATATATGATCGTATATGATATTGGCACATGTGTTTTTGGTGTACGATCATATATGCCTGATATACGATTTATATATCTGTCGCATACGAAAAAAACACATGTGTTGCTTAAGAGTCATATATGATTCATATATCTGTCACATACAAAAAAGCATATGTGATGCTTAAGAGTCATATACACTGAGAGAAAAGAATTGTTGCAATTACCATAATTTAACTATAATTTATAGTTTGCATTTTCGGTGCAAACTATTGATAAAATTATAGTTATTTTAGACATGCAAATCATAGGCCTGAAAAATTGTTAAAACATATCTTTCACTTGATTTCATTTTCAAGGGAATTCATCACAAAAATTATTTTACTAAAACATCGGTGAAAAATCTCATAATACTCTGCTTTTATTCCATTCTATGTGTTTTTTTTCTTACGAGAAATAGAACACCATCGCGGCCATCTAGTGACGATTTTGTGTACTACTGTGTACGATTCATATATCTGTTGCATACGAAAAAACACATGTGATGCTTATGTGAGTCATATACGATTCATATAAGCAATAATATGCATAACGTGAAATTTTTTCGTATACAACTGATACAATGGTATACGACAAAATCGCATGCGATTTGTATATGATACGCTTATTTGAATTGCGTGTGTATATGCATATATTATATGCGATTTAGAACTGACAGAAAACTTTAATGACTGATATCCTTAGTGAAAAT
>QKQZ01048339.1:0-15591 GCA_003595255.1 Solenopsis fugax
CGAAGCCGCCACGTCCGTCACCGTCACCGTCACCGTCGCCGTCGCGATCGTGACGTTCAATTACCCCACGAGTAGTTTGTTAGAAGACTACGTCGCCGTGAATTCTGTGTCCACGTGATGCACAATCGTCGACTGGTCGTCTATCATCATCATCGATCGGCAATGACGAGAAGAATAATGATGATGATGACGACGTAAAATGACGACGACGACGATGACAATGATGCCGGGCGTGTCAAAGCGAGAAATGTCCTGCGTTACGTCTCGTCGTCGTCGTCGAAGAGACGCGATGCAACCCTGCGATCGATCCGTTTCACCCCTTCGTATGTGCATCGCGTGCAGCGCGAGGCAGGGCACTGGCAGCAGAGCGAGCAGGACAAACATAATGCTCGGGATAATATGCATGACGATGGTGAATGGATAGCGGGTGAGTCGGCGCGGAGCTCAAGTCATGGAGAATAGCGAGGGAAAAAAGCGAGGGAAAAGAACGAGTTGGTAAATTGCTGACCAAGGTTCACAGGCTAGTCAAGGTCGCGCAGCTCTTAATAGCATTTGTAATTGCAGAGAAAGAGACGTGCAATTCGTAGATACGATCGCACGGGTAAAAACACTAGATATAATCAAATTACACTCTTTAATCAAATTTTTAATTTTCTTTTGTAACGAAAAGAAACATTGATTTTGCTTCTATTGACAAAAAAAATGTTACTTTATATCAATTCTGTCTAATTCTCTGATCAATTTACGAAACTTGTCTTGGAAGGCAACTATTTCGTCGAAAAAAATAACGCGAGAAATGTATGTAATTGTTTATATCATACGATATATAATATACTTATATGTTCATAGATCAAGAACAATAGTCAGGAAATATTACAACGTTAAGTATTTGAAATCTCGTTATTATGAAAAAGATCATAATAGAATCGAACAGAAAATAGAAAAAGAAGGCAAATAATATGTGATATATTTCTCAACTTAGAAGCTAGCCAAGGTCATGACGCGATTGTTTAGCTTGCAAGTGCACCGGAAACACTCTAAGTGGGAGTTTCTGAGAGCAATTCAATGGGAGTGATGTCGTAAGCTGGAAGAGGTGGACTTACGTAAAGTTTTGTAGTATCTGTAACAAGTTCTGTAGCATATTATCGGCTTCTCAGCGTATAGCTTTCGATCAATGTGCACAAAATTACATAACGCAACGGAACCTAATGAATTTTATTGTTGCAGATGAATAATATGCACGATCGCAGAAAATTTCATCCTCAGTTGGAGTATGTTTAAATTTGCATAGGAGAAATTTCATTTCTAAACAATAATATAAATTTACGGAATTGTTAAACGTACTTAAAATTTTGGATAACTTTAAAAAAGGAGCATGTAAAGCAAAAAGTACATAAATTTCCAATATACATCTCTTTCAATTCCATCTCAATTTTAAAATAAAAACCGACGCGTCCCGAGATTCAATGACGATATTTGTAAGACCGAAAATGATGTCACTGTTTTATTATCTGATGTGAACACACATCAAATTATTGGAATATGTATACATGACACTAGATCATAATTATACGCACTATATTCTGTAGATGTAATTGTTACATTCTAAACGAGTATCAAAATGCAAACAAATGGTGCAATTTGTACAAAGTCAATAGTCCACTTATTGAAACATATAATAACGTAAAAAAGAGTAAAATAAAAATTGCCCTTTCTACAAAAATTGCACTTGGGCGCTTAATTTCGAAAAACTATTATGATTTAGTAATGTTAGTCCTCTTTTTCTCATTCTCATCGTCAGTTTCGTCATCCTCGTCGATGGATAAATCCGAGCTACCTTCATCAGCTTTCTTCGTCGATTGTTCCTCATCAGACTGGTTCGATCGAACGGTCTTTGGTTCTCTTTCTATGTCGTCGTGTGTGTGAATATTGCTCTTTGGATCGTTCTTATCCATCTCGTAATCGCCCGCCTCATCCTCGGCAACCTCTTCGGGATTCTGCGGGCTGGAAATCCCTTTGACCGTTTTATCGCGTTTCTAAACCTACACTGCACTAGTTTACACACTTTTACAGTGCAAACACTAAGCGATTATAACGCTAGATTCTAATTATTTTGCCTAACAAGAAGCAATTATGCGAAGATAAAAATAATTCTATCGATCGTAGGAAACGGTGCGTTTATTACTGAAGAAACTTAAACTATAGAGATAGATATGATGTTATACCTCATCATATTACATATATCTTTTTCTTTCTTTCGTATATACATTTCGCTACTCCTCTAAATTGCAGTTGTTATTTATATAAAACTAAAACTTAACTAATAAATTATATAAATAAGTGAATAAATTGTATTGTATGTATATTATTAGCAGATCTATACATATAGATCTATAAATTTACGTTTGTTTTTTTCCACTTTTTCTTCGAAATTTACTTCAACTTAAGGAAAAATTGAACCACTATTCACAAAAATATTTTCCAATGGAATAAAAATAATCTCTCAAATTTATCTCTTCTTTTGTCGCTCTCTTATTTTTGATCATGACAATTTTTTGCAAATTACAATTAATAGAATTTTCGTAAGTTTTCTCTCGAGGTTTTCTGCTAATCATATTATATCGTGTGAATTACATGATATTATACGGATTATTACCTGTCTAATAATTACCTGTATCTTCTACGTCCTCTACTACGAGATCTACTCCTTCTTCCTCTTCCTCTGCTTCTGCTTCTGCTTTTACGACGCATTCTCGAATCTCTTCTCGATTTTCGATTTGATCTACGCCTTTTTCGCCTTTTCCCTTGCTCTTGCACTTGAAGTTCGTCGAGTCTGGTCGAAATATTGCGATTCTTAGAGAGAGCCATGTTGCAAATCTTGTTAATTTCGCTTCTTGGCGAATCGCTTTTCATCAAGTCCGAGGACACGCGTAGAATCTTGTATGTAGTATCCGAAGGGATGAGATAGCCGGACTCGACTCCAAAATCCAACGCTTTTGTCATATATTTTCTTGTTGCCTTTCTCGCATCTGTCGAAGAAAACTTGTGAAATTTACTTACGGTAAAAAGTTACTCTAATGAAAAGAAAACCTTCTTGTGTTGAGTGTAATTTCACATTACAAAGTTTATTTATTATCGAAATCAAGTTGAAATTTTATGTAACACATCTGCATGTCGGTTACAGAATCTTTGTAGACGTAATAAATATTTGAAAGTATTCCTCTGTATTCTATATTTTTTAATCATCATTCCATTGCAATCTAATTTATGTATAGCGATCTGTAATTACATTATTAATTAATTTTGTACCTTCGTCGTTCACGCAGTGTTGCAAATATGAGATCGGTAGATCTTTGGAGACATGACATCGCTTGATATTGTGCAATTTCGAAATTTTATCACTATCCTTACGCCCTTCTTGCCTTATTTTGTAGCTCGTACTTCTGTCGATGATTTGCGAAGAATCCATGACCTCGTCATGACGTTTCTTTTGATCGCAATAACGACATATATTTACGAGACGACTATTTGTATCGTCAAAAGCTTCATTCGCAACGAGGAACTTGTAAACTAATTCGGGAATATTTGGCTTGCGACGACGATGCTCTTTAAATCATATTATGGTGAATAAATGACATATTTTTTTATTTTATTATTCGTATAAATTTCTTTGTTCTGTTTTTTAATATTAATCAGTTAAAAATAGTTAAATTATGAAAAATAATATACCAACGCAGCAGCCTAATATTAATGTTGATTTGTTTACATCACATTCATATACTATTTATTATTTCAACTGAAATCGAAAATTGAAAGACTAGGTACATATTAAATACAAATAACAAAATCTAATGCTTTATATAATTAAATAATATAACAAACTAATTTTTATGTGCAAACACATAAAATAGATATGAAATTTAGAAAAGGCTTTTTTCTTTATAGTTATCGCAAATTAAAATTAATATATAATCTGTAACTTTGTTAGAGGGTTAAAATGTAGTACATAAAAATATTTCAAGAGAAACGACACGATCAGAGAGAGATTTTGGTTTTTTAACGCATGAAAATAATCACTCACTTATTTCTTGGTTTCGCGTATTTTGATGCTTCTTTATGCGAGCCATTTTGGAGGTTACCGTTGGTTCTGCTATTTTTTTTAGTTTACAGACAGCGTAAAAGATTTATTTACTAATTGTTGAATATATCTGTCTCAATTCTTCAAAAATTTTTTGAATAATCAGTTGATCAATTGGCGAGAATTTTGTAAAAAGATTATCTGAGACATAAAAAATTAAAAAGAAAGAACAATGATATTGTCTTCCATCAGTTCCATCAACATTTATTTTTCTTTCGTCATTTTTTTCTCGTTTAATGTCATTTGCGATTATCGAGTTCGAATAATCGATTAATTACTGAATAGATTTTAATAAATCACAGACAATAACAATGTATGTTCACATGTACATACATATACATACATCAAGAAATAAAACGCGTTTAACTTCGTTTAAACAGTTAAACAATTTTTTTTTTCATATACGATTACTTGTTTTAATTGAGAATTGAATTTGACAGTAGCAAGTTTAATTTTGTTAATATTTAAAAATAAATGAGTTTATGACACATTTGATAGAGAAAGAAAAGATATGGAAGGGAAAACAAAATGAAGAACATTAAAATATTTATGACAACAGCAGTTTGTCAAATTTGGAATGACAATGTTATAGACACGCGTTTTAAAATAAAATTAAATCTAAAATCTTGTCAATATTTGAAAAGCAACTAACCATTGGTTTATTAATTTACCAGTATTGTTGTATGAGTACGACATTATTAATTATTTTAATCTAATGTTAGAACGCAGAGAAAGCGATCTGTAATAATAGTGTTTAAAAAGATTGTAACAAAATTAAATATTTGCAGTATAAATTTCTTTTTTTTTTTTCGAAAATCTATGTAAAAGAAAGCAGCGGAAATAAAAATGATACACATATAAAAATATAATTACGATATAAAAATATAATTTCAAATAAGTCTCAAAAAGTACATTTAATAAATATATTTTACGAACGATGAAAAGAGACAAAGAATAGGAAAGAAAGAAGATTTTCGTTTCCGGATCAAGAAAGGCGGTCTTTAAGATTCCATTTCTCTAGTCACTCTGCTGCTCACATTGCATTCGACACTCTCTTTTCCAGATGTTTTATCATTGTCATTATCGAAATTTCTGCAATCTATTCTGTCATCGTTGATATTCGCTTCTATCTTTTGCTTTTCCATCCTGGATTCGTCCTCTCGACTCGATATTGACTTTCGTTTCTCAGCTCTGTAATTATCTTCAATGCCTTTGTATTGGTCGCGATCTCTTTCACTAATATCCTTATGACTTTCCTCAATTGGTTCATGAATATTCTCAGCATGTTTCGCAGAGAAGAACGTACGTCTTTTGACTGATTTCTTGATGTTGCCGCGATCTTCTTTTTGTTGTCGTCCTCGTTTATTATTCCTCGTATTGTTAATTTTGCTAAAAAAAACATGGTGCAAACAAATTAATTTTTCTTTTGTAAACAGATGTAACAAAGTGGCAAAATTTATTCCGTAAATCAATAATTTTAACACTGCTATCAATGAACAATATGAGAAAGGGAGATTTTAACATCACACTGTGACTTCTTTTTATCTGCTCTTGTTTTCTACGTTTAAATCTAAGGCATTTATAACGCATTTAAGCTTATTAAAATACGTCCATACTACGTTAAAGTCCATTAGATCTATTTTCGTAACATATTTAAGCTCGTTAATATAAGTCGCTGTCCAATATAAAAGCGTAAAAAAAAGTGATATTTTTAGAAACAGATTCACAAGAGGTAAAGTCATCTAATTTTGCGATGCCGCAATTTTATGAGAAAACATAAAAATCGTTTGGTATCAAATTTTAATACCGACTATAATTAATTCGCATTGTCTGTACTTATTGTTAGGGAAAGAGTCATTAAACTTGTTTTAATTGATAAGAGACTTATAACAGAAAAATTGTAATACACGTCTTATTTTAAATAAAATAAATATTAACTAACCTGTCCTTTTTCGCAAAAACTTTTGGTTTGCTTCTCTCGCGTAACAATTTACCAGGTGGTTTTCTTGAACTATTCTCCAACGTGATCAAACTTCTGGCAGGACTTTGAGCGGGTTGCGTTCTGTATCTCCTTTTTGATGTCATCAATCCATTGTCCAGATTATGAAGGGACTTATCTCGCGGAATTCCTCGACGCATTGCTTTTCGATCGGCGACGGTTGTCAAACGCGTCTTTCCCCCTCGTCGAGCGATGCGTCGTCTTTGCCGAGACTCAGTATCAGCCCGTCTCCAACTCCAAGCTCGTGTATCCAGAGTCGGACACACACGCAGCATGTTACCTTGTCGATCAGTCGGGATCAAATAACCCGATCTCACGCCAAATGATAGAGCTTTGCGAATATACTTTTTGGCCTGTCGTTTTCCTGCAATATGGATGTCGTTAATTGTATATACACATTACTTGTAAATTTTGACTGTGCTAAGAGCGCTCTTGTATATAGCAGGCTATAATGACAATTGACGCGATTGACAGGCACACTAAACGACTGTCAGTCTATCTTTGAAACGTTCATCATTGAAAAATGCACCTTCTTCGACGCCAGCTTTGATGTAACTGTTAATGAGCTGTACCAAGGATCTTTTTCTGAAAAGCGCTTTAGCGCTATTGAGCGAATTTGCAAGGGTAGTTGGTTCCATTGAGACATTTGACACACTACTGTTCGTGGAACTCGTCGGTGCCGAGCTATTTGCGGTATCCGTTGCTTCCACGAGACTATCGATAGACGTGGGCCTAGATTCCGTTGTGTATTCGGGCATTTGCATGGATTCCGAATCATCGTGATGGTTAATCGTTTCGTATAAATGTCTTTGCCGTTCGTGAGACTTTTGCATTCTTCGACAGCGTGTCGGAAAGCGTTCCGGAGACGAAAAGCGTTTCGCTTCTATGACAATAAAACATGTAGTAACGGTATTAAATTACAAATCAATATTTCTAGGTTATATCTAGCTGATGGCACAATATCTTATCAAATATCGATTATAGTTACATATATAAGGATATGTAACAAATTGGAAAACAATTCAATGTTAAATGTTAAACTTTATATGGGTATATTTTTAAGATGATGAAAATTTCAAGTTGTTTGTACAATGCTTAAGGGTAGGTCAAAATAATTTAATTATATGTCTGTGAATCTACAACGGTGCAACGAGTTGGTGTAATTATATCTCTATCATATTACCATGATTATATTTATCGATGGTGAGGAGTTGATAGACCAATTGAGGTATACTAATGGAACCGTATGGCTGTCGTTTATACAAAGTGTTCGCACGTTTACTTCGTACCGATCTAACTCGGGAACGAGTATCAGAATGTGATAATCGTCCTGTTATCCGCTTCTTCGCGGGTCGATCTCTCGTTTTTCCCTTTGACGACGCCATTATTTAATAATGATATTTCTTTTCCACTTCCGTACGGCGAGCGGTGAGCGGCGAGTTCACGTCGCGAAAGCACGCGGCCGCATAGTTGGCACCGACTTGAGAGAAAAATTGAACGATGCTCTTTCATTGTTCTATTCTCGCGGAAAAATAACTAATGAAATTTGTCACGATTTCAGCATTTCCAAACTAGGTAGATATACATATACGGAATGTCCCGTAAAGACTGTAATGTAACAACGCTTAAGGGTAGACTTATTTTGAGATGAAAATTTTAATATCAAAATGTTGAGTCTACAATAATTTTAAAATGAGTGAGAGTTTACAGTTGGCAAATTAAACTGTCCGAAATTCGCGCGGGTTACTACTAATACGTTTCTTCAGCGCGATCCATCCGATAAGTATCTGTCAATCTTCGGTAATTTATTGCATACTTATGCAAACATGCTTAGAGATTCAAGAACACAAGTCAATACAAATAAAATACGAAATCAAGTTCAATTACTCGCCGCTCGTCTTGATGGATTCCGTCCGGACGTGATGTGACGCGGTGAGATTTACTCTAGCGCATAACGGGGGCGAATGAGGAAAATATAATAGAATGAAAAAATATTTCGTGAAAAAAATACGATGTAATTGCGTACCGCAAAGGGTATTTTCCTTGCTTATGATTTTCCCTTGTTTTTTTTTTTTTTTTTCATTACAACGACAAATTTCTACCGTTCTACAAAAACGCTGTTTGAAACAGGTATATTAAATTATTTCGTCAAGTGTGTCATAATTACATTATTAATGAAAGAATACAAGTGTTTCTATATAACCCATAGAAAAAAATTGCAACAGATCGTTATATTTTAAATGGATAAAATACATATAATTAATCCTCGTAAACTCGTCAATTTAATGTTTTCTATTTGGTCGTCCGAGAAACGAACGAAATGACCTTGCGTATCCCAATCAGATTAAGATAATGGAAGGATGGAATAAAAGACAATCTCCTCCGACAATACAAGCTAATTGGTTGCTTCGAGTAACCCGTGATCTAATACATCGCGTTAGACGCAAAAGTATTTCGAACTAATCTTCGATTAAATGGCCGAAACACATAATAGACGTAATGATACATCGATTATATAAAACCATTAATTCGTTAAGTCGCATGGTGGTAATTTAAACTCATCATTTAATTATCAGAGCGAAGTATAATCTACGTGTGAATTATTTCGTTACGCCGCAATTTGATTCAATGCACAATTATAATAGAAAGTTTAGATGCCATTTGTTATTTACGATAGAAGAACCTTGAAAGTGAATAAATTGGTCAATAAGCAATTTAGAACGATAGACTAAATTGTTATTTACGATTAATCGAGAACATGGAAATGTTTAAAATTATTATTTAACAGCAACATGGCGATTATTATTTACTTGCAAGATACCTTTTAATATTTCCTGGGTTCTTGAGTTAAATTTTCATCACGCGTTTCTCATTCTACATGATGCAGGGCGAGACGTTACGTGTGAATATATACGTATTCAAATTGTATGAAATAATTCATGGAAACGTGGAAATAGTACTACAGCCTACTGTAATTTTTAAAATTGAACGTGCTCGGATTGAGGAAAATCCTACGTATAAGCGTAATATAGCATTGTAAAATTGCGGCAGATGATACTAAAATGCTCGTTAAAATGGAAAATTGGAGAAAAATGCAAAACAAATGATACTTTGTTAACTTTACAATGCTATAGCCAGCCTTCTATATATATGAACAATTTGTTTAATTTTGAAGAATTGTTATGATAGTTTGTAATTTACATTTGTACGTGCGCTCGCGCATGTGTAATATTAGGTAATTGTAAATAAAATATTGTGTGATTTTCTCTTAGTATTATTCAAATCTCATTGTTAGATAAATTTGAAGGAAATAATAAAACATATATTTTATATTTTTAAGTGTTAATATTTTACAACTCTCTCTGAAAATACTTACCTATTTAATTAATTTTTAAGAAATATTTTAAAAATTATGAATTTCTGATTGAACTTTTATAATTTAAAAAATTTTAAATTTCTAAAATTATTGTACGTTCTATTTTAACAAATATAAAAACAACTCGCATATGTTGAAATTATGTGTCGTCGCGCAGCTATAAGTAGAAATATTTCGTTCAAGCACAAAATATTTCTACTTATAGCTGCACGATAATAATTCTAGCACGTCTTTTCTTCATCAAACATTTGCACAGATCATTGATCAGTGATGAAATGATCCTTCTTGCTATAAAATTTTGTTCTCACCAGCAGCTATTGGTTATTTTTATTCGTCGTAAAAATAAGAGGTCAACAATCTTTTCTCCACTCTATTGATTTATCATTGTATCGTTGCATTAACATTGATCTTTTCCAAAAAAATCCTAAATTATCCAAGTTACAGCTTATATTTATAATAATGCTCTGTCACATAGACCATCTCTGAATGTCTTTTAACGTGTCTGTCAATGTCATAAGTGGACGTGGGAAACTCTTCTATATCCAACAAATTATATTATAATTCCTGATAATAATTATTTCTCAATATTATAAAGATCAAAACTTCAACTTCTTATTATTATCTTTTTTTAAAAAATTTCAAAAGTTATCATGTAGTATTATAAAAATGTATTTCATCAATAAAATAGGAAAATTTTATGAATTTGTTTTTTCTTTTAACGCAATTGTTTATAATTATATAATAATTTTTTTTTAATTTCCGATAAGTGACAACAAAAAATAATATTTTATCTGTTAATGACAGACGAATATTTCTTGTTACTCTGTTTAAAAGAAAAATGCTATAATAACGAATTTAATAAATGTCTTTTTCTGAATATTAAATAAATTATTGAAAAGGTAAAAACGGACTATATAAAACAAATTTGTAGATAAATTGATACACAATTTGCGATGAGTTATCAACGGTAGATTTGCGATGTAAAGTTGGTGAAGCTTGTTCACATCGATTGGTGGTCTGTGCATGATTGACGCAACTCTCTCTTTCTCTCTCTCTCTCTCTCTCTCTCTCTCTCTCTCTCTCTCTCTCTCCTCTTTTTATTGTCGCGATAAAAATGCATCGTACTACTGAGTCATGACATCGGAGTATATGTGATTACCATTCGGTTTTACAGTTATCTCTTGATTGAAATATTAACGAGTTACCATCGGGTTACCATCGGGGTTCGCGATCATCACTACGTGTGGGTACTTTCGAACAGTCAGCAGCAGCGTATCCCCACGAAACTTGCTCCGTTGGCTCGTCGCGATCAATACTCGGGGACGGACAGCGTGCAGCGATTGTTGTCTCGCGAGTACTGTGCATATTTTCGTGGCATCTCGAGTTCTCAGACGAGTCTTCTACCTGATATGCAACATATATTTTTCGCATGCATATTCATTTTTCTAGTACAGAATACATATTTATTTAGATGCTGTGTACAAAGTACTACTCTGTGTAAATGCTGCGTCTTGCGAAGAGCATTATTATCAGGGAAAATCTCGGGAAACTCGTTGAGAGTGTGATTGCTGAATTTTTTACTCTGTAACGTGTTTAGACGCGCGATATTCTTGCAAGGACAAAACGGCGAAAATGAAGAGACAGAATGTCAGAACTTTATCGTTAGTAGTGTGTACATTTACGTATCTGCTTGTTGGCGCCGCAGTATTTGACGCCCTGGAATCGGACACTGAGAGGAAACGTTGGGAATTTCTCTCGGGTGAGTCTCTTTTCGATGTTTGAATCAACGAAATATTCTTAACTGGATCAATAATTGAAAATTATTTCTGTTACTGGCACGCGGCGAAAAATGCTGTTGTAGAGATACGCAATAATTTTATAAGGAAATATAATATTACGGCAGAAGACTACAAGATGGTCGAAATTGTAATAATGGAGAACAAACCACATAAAGCGGGACCGCAGTGGAAATTCGCGGGTGCCTTCTATTTTGCCACTTTGGTATTAGCCATGATTGGTAAGTTACGTTTATGTTAGCAAATACCGCTGCAAAAGTTATTTAAATTTTTAAATCTACATTAAAGATTAGAAAATAAATTTAAATTTTATTAAAAATTACGTTTTACATTAGACACGAAAAATATATTTATAATTACTATTAAAGTAGAATGCTCATAAGAAGGGGGAGAAAGAGAGAATCGTATATCTTAATAAAATCTTAATTTATAGAGGGTATCCCAAAATTCGCCAATCAAAACATCATAGCAAGTTCTCGAAAAATTAAGTAAAACAAAATAGTTATTTGTAGAATTTTATTTCAAAAAGTAGTTTTTGAGATATAAAGGTTTAATGCTGGCCAATTACAAACTACGTTTAGACAATCGCATGTTTATAGTCACTAATACCGCTCACATAATAGTATTAGCGTTTTCTTACTATAGGATTTTGATTCGCGAATTTCGAAACACCCTGTATGTGTATATATACACAAACACACACATACACATACACACACACACACACACACACACACACGCGCGCGCGTGTGTGTGTGTGTGTGTGTGTGTGTGTGTGTGTGTGTAAAAAATTTTTTTGTAAGGTTACGGGCATTCCACTCCTGTGACCAAAGGCGGAAAAGCGTTTTGTATGGTATACGCAATGGTGGGAATCCCTTTGGGATTGGTCATGTTCCAAAGCATAGGCGAGCGATTAAATAAATTTGCCTCAGTCGTAATTAGACGAGCAAAGACATATCTCAGATGTCAAAAAACCGAAGCTACAGAGATGAATCTCATGCTAGCGACCGGTCTACTTTCGAGTATAATTATTACGACAGGTGCTGCTGTGTTTTCGAGATACGAGGGCTGGAATTACTTTGACAGTTTTTATTACTGTTTTGTAACGCTCACGACTATAGGTTTCGGTGATTATGTAGCTCTCCAGGTAAATAACTATTAGCTAGATGATCGAGCATCGAGAGAAGCAGTAAGATTTATAGATAAATTACTTTGCAGAATGACAAAGCACTTACCACTAAACCTGGATATGTGATTTTGAGTTTAGTCTTCATCCTGTTTGGCTTGGCTATAGTCGCTGCCAGTATTAATTTGCTCGTATTGCGTTTCATGACAACGTAAATACATTTTTATTATATCGAATTTTCTATAACGAATTGTTTTACAGATCTATCTAAAAACAAATTACTAACAAGTATTTGCGAAATATCGCTTTAGGGATTCCGGAGAGGCACATCGCGACGACACCGAGTTGCAATCTGCTTCGCATCACGTTTTGACGTTAGACGGCGAGGTTGTAGCGGTAAACGGAAAGCTCCTGGCCGGCCACGTGCCTATCGTGCATGATACGGACGATTGCGTGAGCGTATGCTCCTGCACTTGTCTGGGTCCAGCCAATTCTGAGCTGCTGGATCCTTCCGGGTATCAGGGTTACCGACCACCCCCAACTTCTGCCAATCTCCGGGTGAAACGAGCGTCCGTCTGATGGAGAGAGTTTCGTCGTCGCAGTTTACATCGCCGATTTTCAAAGGCCGACAGCCGAGAGTTACTCGGCATCGATGTTTAAATTGTTGATTCCCAATCAGGACAAAACTCCTCGTAATAAGAAAATACCGCGCACTGTGATACATCCACGAAGAATAATTTATAACGTTTGGTATAAAGATTTTCACGCTCTGTGTGTGGAAAATAAAATTTAAAAAAGCATTTGATATTTGATACATGTGATCTGATTGTTGATTGTTGTTCGAATCCTGGCTAAAGCCTGAAGAGGAACATTCGAATAATGTATTCCTGCTGTATTTCCTGACATTATATTGACATGTATTTCTGAACAAGTTGATGCATTTTGATAATTAATGTTGCTCAACTGTCGATCGATTTTTAATGTTGGATATATTATATAGATGTTGTACATATAACGTGTTACGCTCGATTTGTCAAGTAAATACGACGAGTGATATCGTAGTAAACGTTTCTGTCGATAAACATGAATACAAAACATTGATTATTCGAATATCCAAGTATTTCTTGAAAAAAGTGTAGTATCCAGTAAACCTCAGAAGGAACATATGTGAACTATCAAATCACGGATTATCCAGAAGATGATGATACATTTATATATCATACTATTGTCAATGTTGCATTAGTATATAAAATATGTGCATATACGCTAAGTGGAGAAGCATAGATTGCTTCAATAATCTAGAAGTTTTAACTTAGAAAATTAACATTGTTCTGATTATGTAAACCAATTCTTTTGCAATTGAGATTTTATTTTTATATTTATTATTTATCTGACAAAATTGTATTCCGTTTTACATGGACCTTTGCGTTTGTCAATTAGAAAATATTTTTAAGTATACAAGATATAAATTTAAATTGACATTCTGAAAAAATTGAGTTTTGCTGTTAAATACAATTGAGAATCTTTAGTGTAACAGGCTTGTATTACATCGCAAAAACTACATGAATATAAACACGATAGAACAATATTATAGATATTACGAGACTCAATAGTGTAATATTATATACATATTTCCATATTTATATTTGTAAAAATCTTACCTCAAGTGAAATTCGACGTGATCACTTGTAACCAAATTAAAAGTATATACACATAAATGTGTCGTGACTCATATTTTTTTAAGACGTTTACAAAATAAAATAAAAAATGCAAAAAAATACCGGGGAAGACTGATAGCTTAAATTAAATTCAGCGTAATTGACACTTGTTTCAATAAAAATCTTCAAGTCTTTATTGTTTAGTTGCATCAATAATTTTAAGAGATGATTATTAGATATTTTTTTAATATCATGTTATTTGAAATAAAATGATACAAAATTAAATAGCAATGAAAAGTAATTTAATTCTTTCACATTAGATGATTAACGTTATCACTAACGTTATTTTTATTATGTAACCAGATTTTGTTGCAATTATTTTATTTTTATGTTTATTATTTATCTGACAAAATTGTATCAACTAAACAATTAATCCTTATTAAATAGTTAAAAGTGTAATTTGCATTTCAACATTGTTTCTACTTATATTTTATTTTCGATAACTCTTTAAAAATTGTGAGATCAAACATGCATGGATAATTACATCGATAGAATATTTAATTGCAATACTTGCTTCATTGTATGCCTCATTTTATTAATTAGCAGAATCGTGATCACTATTATTATATTGTTACGATTCATATTGTACGCACAAGTTATGTAGTACTTAATGTTTGAGGATTTATTTTTTAAGAAAAATTTAAGCTAAAATATACTTATCGGTGAAATCCGAAATTCTTTCCGGAACGTAATTTTTTTATGCTGTACGTTTAATATTTAAAAGTACGCAAAATTTATAATTAAAATAGACAAGCCACTTTAAATGACATGATAGGTCATATGTATCTATTGTAACATATTATTATATAAGGTACATGTAGGGGAAAGGGGGTCAAGGTAAGATCTTGAAGCGAGTAAGATGACGAATTGTTAATTTTTCCAACTTAATAACAAATGACGAACCGGTGCTTAATTTATTAGAGACTTTAGATGATAATAAATAATCTGTGATAGTTTGATTTCAATCTGTCCATAAGAGTAGATAATATAACAAGAAATGTGTTTCGGAAGCATCCATTCGTAATTTTTTAGTATTTGTTCATAAAGAATAACATATTAATAACAAATATTTTTTTTTTTTCTAGAAAATCACAATATTGTATAGCTAAAAACGTATATAATAACGTATTCATAGTCTTTAATTTTCATGTTACAATATTTATATTTGATAAACAAATAAACACGGCGACTGTGGGTAAGATGACAAACGTCGTGTATTAGCAAGGTAATGCATTTNAAACGTCGTGTATTAGCAAGGTAATGCATTTATGCATTAGTTTTTTCGGTCTTAACAGTATTCTGACTACATATAATGCAATTTTAATCGTAAAATATATCTTAATGTATATCACAATTTTAATAATTTTATTTTTGTAGATTATATAAGTATTTTTCGTTCCATATACGTTTTTCTTTATTTATATTGTAATATCAAAAT
>QKQZ01048340.1:0-35485 GCA_003595255.1 Solenopsis fugax
TAACGCGAGTCACCGACGGCGACCGACGCGAGACGAGCGTGTACGGGGCGGGGAAAGGTGGAGCGAGATCCTCTCGTCGTTCTCCCAGAGAGCGTGGCGACAATCGCGATTCGCTGGTTCCGGGTGTATGCGCATATCCCTCACGACGGTGCGTCGCTCCGTGAATCCGGGCTAGCGCGCGTCATACCGTCGGGAGAATGATTCGGCTTGTCGCGCGACGGCAGGCACTCAGGCAGAAGTCCAAATTCTTCTCGGAAAGGTTGGGAAACTTGCACTTGCATGCTTGCATATCCGGACCGGATGATCCGGTTTTACGTTACGCACGCGCAAACTCCGATTCTCCCGTCACGTCGTGCGAAAGGTTCAATGGGCTCCGTTTCAATGAGCCAAATCATCAGTAAATACCATAGAAATATTGTCCGGAAGAAATTATAAAAATTATTAAAAATTATTCAGAGACAAAACGTGTCGAATTGTAATTCACGCGATAAAACCCCGCAAATATATTTTTGTGGATAAGAGAATAAGAGATCGAATTCCCGAATATTTTTTAATGCTATGTAGATTATTTTTCAATAAAAATTATTTTTATTATACATATTGCAAGAGAAATTAATTTAATTAATGATTAAATTAAATATAACGAGAATTTAATTACGCGTTCCTCAAAAACGCTTAAAACATTGATAAA
This sequence comes from Solenopsis fugax, assembly GCA_003595255.1. NCBI lineage: Eukaryota > Metazoa > Arthropoda > Insecta > Hymenoptera > Formicidae > Solenopsis > Solenopsis fugax. The sequence goes on from QKQZ01048340.1 coordinate 692, forward strand.
AGTTGTTGAAAGAAGATATGGCAATGATAAAGTAGATGAGAATTGGGTCTTGCGCCGCTTAAAATTCTGCAAAATTTCATTTAAGGTATCAGAAAAGCATATTAGGCGAGGAGGTTACTGGAAGTACGCTAGGAACAGTAGGTGCGGCATGAGTAATATATCGGCGCGTTGATTGGTCAGCGCCTTCTTAACAGAGGCGTTCCTATCACGATCGTATCGGCGCGCTGATTGGCCGGCTCCTCCGACCTCCCACTTCGCCAGCTCACCAGAAACGAGCTGCTTTCATTGGCCGGCGCCTGGAAGCCATCATTATAGATACAACCAATCAGCGCGTTTCCTCTGTCCCTCTCAGGGTGGGGATTTCTAAAATCCAGTAAACCTACTCACGCGTTCTGTACTCCTGATAACTGCGATGATTTTTCGAGTCGTTTAATCGGACGAACGGCGCCATTTCTTCGCTATGGCGTCGTCCACCCACTTTCTCCTGTCACAACTTTGACGAATTTTTGAAGCTTTGAAAGATATATATTGGTCCTGTTCTGATGTATGTAGAATGAAAAAAATATTTATTTAATTGTAAACTATAGAGTGATCTACAAAGTGGAGGAATATTATACAGAGAGATGATTTACCGACAATTTTATATATATGTTATATCGTATTTGAAATGTACATAATTTAAATTACGTCACCAAATAGTAAACCACCAGCACTAAACATTCATTCTACATGTGCTGAGAATGATACAGATATATTATACTTTATAAAAGCTCGTTTTAGTGCAGATGGATAATCTTTTACATCATTATATTTACTGCTGTAAAGATAATTTTCAATAATCGAGGATATTGTTAGATTGTACTGTGCTTGTCTTCCTTCTTTTAAAAAAAATTAATGTAGAAAAAAATTAATAAGTTAATGTTTAAAAATAACTAGTTGAAGTTAAATATTAACACATTTAAAATTAACTAAATTAAGTTAAAAGTTATTAATTTTTTAACTTTTTGTTTAACTTTTAACTTTTTAACTAAAAGCCACGCATTCATGCGCAGTCGCTAAGTCGCTTTCCTCTTTTTCGGATTGTCCAGTGTTCAGATTCTCTTCTCCCACCGTTGTAGATCCGAATTTGAATATTTGTCGCGCAACTTGAGTCACGTCGACGGGGAACGGGATCACCTTTTATTGGAGCATTTTTACATTCATTCGCTGATTCTTTGTGCAAGAAATTCTGGCGTGCATCCGAAAATCGTGAACGATCTTGGATTACCGCGATTCGCCGGCGAGACAACGAAGGAGAATTCGATGAGAATTTCATCTTGTATTTCATGAAATAATCGTGCGACACGGTGTTTGCTCGCCGCGGCTGCGCCGTGCGCCGACAGCATCGACTACGAGTAGTTCGAGACGTTCGAGTTTAGGCGAATTCGTCGTGCACTGTTGCGTGCTGTTGCGTAGACACCGGCGAATGGAGGTTAGGTTAGGTTAACTCTTGCAAATTTAGCGTTCAATTCAATTTGCAGCTTGCAGCAGACGGATAACCACGGATAACGATGGAGAATCAGAATGCACCACCTATCAAAAGCAATAATCCTGCTCCCACAGTGGAGCAGATTAACTCCGACAGGATCACCCAGGTACCTATTCTCGATTACCGTCTTGCTGATGTTTACAGATTGTTAAAGATATCAATTTTTGCGATCAGACAAATATATATATATATATATATATATATAAATTCTCACACTGTCGTTTTATATATTTTTTTTAATGCCACGATTATTATGCCATGCATTAAGTTTTGTAGCCAGGCAAATTTTCTGTTCTATTCTATTGTTATTTCACAAATCTGAAATCACTTTGCGCGATTGCATTACAATTCTGTCGTATTGTAGCTTGCGAATAAATATTGGGCGCCACACACCACAAGCAAGCATCTGGCGTTCGACTCCCAGGTGGTGGACGATATTTACGTGCAGGAGATATGTGCCTCCAAGTTTTCTGTCCGGAGGATCATGATGTTGGAATTCAGCCAGTACTTGGAGAACTTCCTCTGGCCGAATTACAGTGCGGAGAACGCCACGCGGGCGCACACTATGTCCATTGTCGTCATGGTGAATGAGAAGTTCAGGGAGCGAGTACAGGTCTGGGAGGCATTCGAGAAGAATCCGACACAGTTTGCCGGATTCTTTCAGAAGGTTCTCGAGGCATGCCTGGAGGATTGTATAATGGACTTCAATCTGAAGGAGCAGACGGCGTTGATAGTGTTCTTGAATCATTGCTTCAATTCCATGGAAGTGTCCCTGGTTCGAGAGGAGGCCAAGAGGCTGGTGTCTCTGTCTATGTGGACCTCTCTACAACAAGGCAGGCGAGAACTCGAATTTCGAAAGTATCCGAAATGGAGGAAGTATTGGAAAATTATAAGAAAGAAGGACGATCCCGAGCGTAAGGAGAAACTCGAGTGGGAACGCAAATTCTTGCACAAGCTCATGATAAAATTTATGAAGATATTGGAAACAGTTCCTGCAGAAGGTACCTATGTGCTTTATTTATATTCAATTAAAATTTATCTATATATATTTTTTTTATGCTGAAGGTAAATAAATTCATTCATATCTATATATTTTTTAAAATTAAATTTAAAGAATAATTTAAAAATAATTTAATTTTTCAATTAATTGGAATGCTACTGTGAGTAAATTTTCCGGTTAATTAAAGTTTAGTATATGTTTTATTAAAATTCTAGATAATTTAAAATAATATATAATAAAGTTTTTTTATATTAGTTATCAAACTGTTATTTTATTAAACATTTTGCAACCTATAAAGTAGAAAAAAAGAAAGAGTATGAAAAAAATTCTTAATTATATGAGTAAATTTTCTTCCAGTACAGTATTAACGTCACAAAAATAAAGGTAGCACTCTAAGATTAAATTATATCTGCGTATTTTATTAAAAAATACAATTCATTAATAAAGCCAGAAATTTTAGTAAATCTTAGCAAACAAATTAAGCAGTTGAAACAATTTATATATTGATTATATTAACTTTATTTATAACTTTAATCATATTCTTAATAGGAGTTGTACTTCCGGACAAAATACGTTACTGCGAGAGATTTCTGGAGCTAGTCATCGACCTCGAGGCCTTACTTCCTACTAGACGTTTCTTCAATACCGTTATGGATGACAATCATCTGGTGGTGCGTTGCCAGTTATCTAATCTGCTGCGTCGTCCAGAGGGAAGTTTGTTTGGACAGGTATGTTCACATAAAATGTTCACTATATAAATAGGACAGGTTCAAAATCAATTTGTATTCGATATTGATCCGAATATTCACTTAATTCATCAAATCTGATATTTCCTTGTACAAAAAATCAGTTTACTATATATAGATATAAATACTAAACACAAATATTATTAAAATTACAAGATCATTATAAGATTATTTGAGACTCGGTGACACATATTTTAATCATACTATGCAACACGCTCACTGGCAAACTGTCCTTCAATCAACAGCGATATTGCATAATATAATTATCGATTTTATATGTAGATTAAAATCTAAGTCAGTACATTTGTGGCGACATGATATGTCATGGATAAATGCAAGATGCTAGACGTGTCAAAATCATGAAGTGATAAAAATGTCTCGATAAGCGTACGTTTTTACAAGGCAAGAGATTTTGATTTTTCGTTTTAAGGCACGCAAAATCACCAAAATCGTGAAATACGAAAGACATTCGCAATTTTACCAGTGCCATTATTTATCGTATCAGGCTCGGGCACTTTCTAATTGCGAAATGCATTATATATATATATTTCATATATACCTTACAAATTTTTTAAACTTATAAAATTTTTCCATGTCGACTTTCTCGACCTCGCTCGATATTTAATTTGCACATTAGCTCAATTATTGCATTATTATTTACAATATATTGCCGCATTTTTCTATTTCAATCGTCCTTGCTACATGTTTTCTTTCTTACGTATTTTTTACTTGCACGTGCTACGCGTTTACTTCTTTAAGGTAACGTCGTCACACGCATAATACTGCTTCCTTCTGGAATAGAGACACATCCACGCATTTGTCACACTCTATATAAAGAATATCTTTTGGTTTCAACATATATGCGCATATATCTATGATAAACATCTGGTAAAATTTGCGCGCAATTGATATATGTTTTTGCGCTATGACTCTGAGATTGTGATCGTGCGACATATGAAGAGTATATTCTCAATACGAATATACTTGCACTTGAACGATTGTTATATGGAATGCCTCCCACGCTTCGCACACGTCACACGCATTGTTCATCGTTCCGTGAGTGATCAGCGTTACTAAACGCGTTATCATCAATGCTCGATCACGACTCGAATACAGATCACGCTCAGCAAAGGATAAGCGCACTTTAATAACCCGCGTTGATGGCTGTCATCTCCTCGCCCCAGTCAAGGCCCTCCGTGTTGTCACCGGAGTCGCAGCAGTTGCACGTTTTTCCAAGCAAAAACATGACTCTGCGTTGACCGAACACGCACACGTAGAGGACGAGCAGCGCCTGCAGCAGATTTACGACGATATGGCAGTATATCAGGGCGTCGTATTTGAACTGCGAGAGCAGCAGCGAGAACCAGCAGGCGCTCATGATCGCGTAAAGAAAGACGAACATCCGGAAGCTGTACTTCAACTTGTGATGAATACGGCCGTACGTGCTCATTCGCTTGATCCTGTTCGCGGTGGTCAGTATCAAGCACAGATCGATTATGATGGTGAACGCGATACACATGAACATCACGGAGAGCCCGAGCCAGCCCACGGTCTCTTGGGCGGAATAGCCTGTGCCACCCACGATGGGCTTGTTCGTCTCGAGGGCGAAGTGCGCGAAGATCGCCGTGCCGGCTATGCAGATCGTCAGGGCCCAGACCCAGGACGAGTAGTAGCAGTACTTCCTGCCGTCGGTTACTCGTAGGAAAACGTTGCGCGACCTGAACATATTCCACACGTAGTAGCCCAGGGCGCAGAGCCAGAAGAAGGCGGCCATCAGGAAAACGTACATGACCGTGTCTGGAAAAAAAAAAGAGACGGAAATAATTTCAACGTTGTACTACCCGGCTTGGAAATTTGTTCGAGCGGTCGCGCTTATTAATTGATCCTTCCGTCACACACTCGCACTAAATGTGACTCATTCGAGTCTCTTTAGTCGCGTGTCTCGCAGATGGTGTTAATGCACTTAAGATGAAAAGGATATGACCGCAAATTTCGCTGTCTCGACATCGTTCCTGTCCCGATGGAAGACCCACGGTAATTCTATAAAATGATTTATATCAAGTGTCTCAACATTGCTCAGTATGTGCAGTACAGCAACACTTTTCTTTATGATAAATTTGGATTATCCAGGTATTTTTTTCTACAGATAGAATACATTCTTCGTCAGGGAATCTAATTGAATGTCGTCAAAACAATACGCCAGAAATAAGTGATCAGATATGCCTCGATCGGTTTCATCATAAGAAATTAACGAGCATCATTTGCATCTCCCGCTCCAAAAGGATTTTCGAGGAGTTACGCGTGTCGCTCAAGTCGAGCGTGACTCATCCGTATGAAGAGAATGACTCGTGAAACGATAGAAACATCTCATCGTACGTTTTAGCAAAGCAAAAGCATTTTACGATTTTAAGGCACGCGAGAGGAACCGCTCGCGATTCACGTACCGGCGACCATGAAGCTGACGTGATTGCCGAACTCCGTGAATATCCTGACGGTGGAGGCGCATTGGTTGACCATGAGGCAGAGAGCCATGCTGGTGATGATGTTGCCGACGAGGTCGCGCAGCTGCGGCAGCACGAAATAGACCACCGCGACGATCAGATAGCAGGCCATCGACACGGCGTGGAAGGCGGGATCGATCGCGTGCCTCATCAGGTAGTTGGTGTCGGTCCAGCGCACAGCAACATCCGGCACGCAAAGCATGGCGTACGTCGCCACCAGCCGATCCCCGCTGAGCACCACCTTGTCAGCACAGTAATGCCCGAACGGGTAGTCGTAGTGTATGGTCGCCCGCTCCTCGTCGTCGTCATCGTCGTTGTCGTAGTAATCATCGAGACTCGACATCGCGACGCCGTAGACGCCGCGATTCTCGTCCATACCCTTGGCCAGATCAACGATGTAGTGGCGCAACACGCCACTCGGCAGGATCGTCAGCCGATCCGGCCCGGACGGATAGTAGTACACGTGCCACTGATGCTCGTCGGAGTCGCATCTGGGCCGTCCGATCTTCAGCTCGTATCTAGGCTCGACGAATCCCGTTTTCTTCGACGCCGTGCCTCGACGCTCCTTCATGAACTCCGGTCGCCACTTGGTCTCGTTGGTCTCCTTTACAGGCGTACACCGGTCGTCCACCAGCAGCTCCTCGGGCTCGCAACACTTGCCGATACTCACTATCGTCGTCGTGCTGGCGCTGGCTGGTCGCGTTTCGGCGTCGGCCAACACATACCTCGCCTCCCAGCTAACGACGAGCGACAGCAGCAGCACGAACCTCGGATACATGACGCCGAAACGTGCGCGGATCTTCTTCTCACGTTCGCATTCGCGGCCACGCTCTCTCGTCTCTTCGCCGTCGTAGGGAAAGCCGAGTTGCCGCCGCGTCCGCGCGGCCGATCGATCGTTTCGCGAAGCGTTCATCCGTGATTCACTCAACTCATCGCGACGCGTGTCGTGCTCGCTTCGCCATACCTGGCCTGACCGACAGTGCCTCCCGTCCCGCGGCTGGCTACCTACCTACCTACCCCTGCCAGCGTCCGCCGCCATGACATTCCCGTTCTTCGCTGCATCGTGCCCCCCCTCCCCTGACTCCACTTCGTCCCTCGACGGCCACGAGCGAGATTTACCTTCACTCCAGCTGCTCCGAAGTTGCTGCACAACGGCGCGCGTCAGCGCTGTGCTCACACGCGCCTTCCTGCGCTCCGCTTTCATTTTCAATAATACATTCTGAACTCTTGAGTGCTGAAGCTCAATTTAAAAAAATTCAGAACACTGTATAAAATTCGTTATGTTATACTGTTTTTTTTCTCTTCTATCTGCAATGTTTCTTCTTGCCGTTTTGTATTTTTCTTCATCAGACTTGAGCTCCAAAAGAATTAATGTGTCTCTACTATGAGGTCTTATACATCCCAAAATTTAATAAGATAGTCTATTCTATCTTATATATTTTACTCCAACATTTGTTGTGAGATTTTAATATTAATATTAGAAGTGTTAAATGATATATTTTTTTAAATTTTGATATTATATATCATAATATAATAATACATCATGCCTCTGTATTTAAGGATGTGTCACATCTATTTTTACACAAGTGTATTAATATTTATATTTTAAATGAGAGTTACATACATATCATTTTATATATTAAATCATGTCAGTCGTTATATGTCAAAAATAATAAAATAATAAATATAAACTATAAAAATATATATATAACTACAAAAAATAATAAAACAAAATTAAGACAAACATTTCAGTTTTAGTATGTAAGTATTTTAAGTATCCAAGATTTATGCAAAATTTCATTGCAATTCTGAATTGTTCTGTAAAACCCACTTTACACGATCTCCAATTTGCGACAGAATTCTATATATAATTTTATATCAAATTATGTATAGAATATTCAATCGATTCTTTTTTTAATATAGTTGGGTTATTAAAAAATATGATATAGTTATTAAATACATGTAAATATAATAAAAATATATCAGAGAATTCTTTAATAACATATGTTTAAATAATATTCACAATTATACTAATGAACTTTTTAAACTTAAAAGAAATACATATTTGGTGTAAGTTATGGCATATCAGAAGAGAACAAAATATACTTAACATGCTACATAACGAATTTTTAGTTGAAGATCCTATAGCATATCGAAAATTTTTAAGATTAAATAAAAAACAGTTTAAAGATTTATTTAAGTAATATTTCAATTAAAAAAGAATCTTTTTTAATGCATCGCCACGAGCATATTAGTTTTTTTGTAATTGATAGATTTTACTACGTACTGGCAAGGATATTTTTTTATGTTCAGTTAATAAACAAGTATCTTGCTCTCGGGAACAAGATATTATCATGTAGACGATTAGATATGAGATGTTAAGTTGTAGTTTGTCATTTATAATTCACAGGTATTTATGTACTGCGCATATCTCATGCGTTTTGTTTGTTCACATGTTTTCTGTATAAAACATAAAATTATAAATAGAATTCTGTCTCAAATTCTATCGCAAATTATAGATCGTGTAAAGTGGGCTTAAATAAATAAATTTTATTTATTACAAAACAAGTAATTTATTTAAATAAAAAAATTTACATTTTTTTAAATTCTTAATACATTTTCATTACAGTGCATTTTTATTTTTTATTAAAATAATTTTCAGATAGAAAATCGTTGCTAAATTTTTTTGCATTTTTAATATTTTTTTACATTTTAAATGTAATAGAACAATATGTAATTTTTTAAATAATTTTTTTTATCATTTTAAAAACAGATATAACATATCTTTAAGAATTAAACGTATACTGTTTATCATCGATAGAACAAGTTTGACATAATTTACATATTTAGTGAAATATCAGGATTATCAATGATAATGATCATGAATGACTGACATGGGAACCGAATTGTCGGGCTTAATCAAAAGAACTTAATTTATTTCCTGATTTATTAATGTAAGAATCGTACCATATATAAAAGAAACGAGTCTTTTTAATCAGACTAATACTCCTCTTATCAGGCAACATTGATAACTCGCAAAAATTACTCAAAACTGACTTATTTTTTGCAGAGCGATTCTATCTTATGAGATTATCCTTATCGAAATTTCATTATTTTTTCAGCCTTCGACATTGTACAAAAGGTACGGTCCCCCCTCCGCAGCACATTCTTAATCTTATCCGTTAGAATTGTCACAAGGTGATTTAAACAAACTATAAATCACGCAAAACGACACGATATTTCTCTCCTTATGTCATCGTAGACACTAGCGCATAAGTTTGCGGTATTTGCATGCATTTGCGCTCTTCGCGGTCTTTTCCTGTTTTCTCGTTCGGGTCCCTCTCGTTCCATCTTTTCTATTATTCATTCGCCACTTCTTCTTTGAACGTGTCAATATTAAATCGCAACGGCGTGTGTAAAATACAACACGTGCTCGCGCACTCTGAGGAAACATTGTATTGTAACATTGTCGCAGTCGCATCATATGTATATTCAGAACCGAGAGTGGTTTCGAGCTGAAATGGAAAAATACTTTCAATCTCCTTGGCGTGACATGGGTACGAGTAAAAATATGTATGCTGAAATACGAATGAAATATGAAATAGGGGATGCAAAATCCATTTTCTATGAAATTTTATTATTCTTATTTGGGATTTAAGGAACGCACAAAAAGATTCATTGTAGAATTTGCCCACACACACACACAGAGAGAGAGAGAGAGAGAGAGAGAGAGAGAGAGAGAATCCCACGAAAGTCTTTGTGGGATTTGCTGATTTAACAATGCACACTAAAAATAGATAGACCAATAATGATTCTTCTGAGAAAGACAAATAGGCCCTTCCGGACTGCCGGGCCCCGGTAATTTGCACTGCCTTCTCCCCTTCTTGCCGGTACTCACTTTTTACAGGCGATCTCAAGACGCTGGTAATGTGCGCTAACATGCTCTATTTACGCTCTCAATGAGTTGTATGACAGCGAAGCGTTGCTTCTCTTTCGTATGTTTCGTTGAACAATCGAGTCATTGTGAATTTACGTGTCTAGAAAGAGACAACTGTGCAACGATTTTAATTCTTTGCTCAGCCTAAATTCTCGTCAGCTTTCACATTTATGCCATAATACAATAATTCCTTTCATTAAACAAGTTTAATTAAAAGTACAAATCCTCTTATCGCGTAATTTCTTCTTGCTCTTCTCATGTCGAAGATACGTGGGAAGAACGTAAAAAAAAGTAGAATTCTTCTCTGTCATCTCCAATCTGTTTAACGATGTATTTAATTAACAAAGTTATGATAGAGCTTAACGAAAATTCCGGATTAATTTTTATGCTTGTCTGATCTGTTATTTTTACCGTACATAATGATACATGTGAGCTGCTTATAGGAGATAATATTTGCATCTATCTACACTGAGAGAAAAATGTTTTTAATGAAAAAAATACAATTTCTTAAAACCGTATATTTTGATGCAAGCACTTATTTGTTCTGTTTAAGTAAAAATATTTACTTTCAAGTAAATATATGGACATGTTACCTTAAGTATATAATTTTGTATTATTACATTTTTTATATTTAGATAATGATTTTATAAATAAGTTATAATATTATTAAACCTAAACTTAAATTGTTTTCTTAAATTAAAAAATCTGATTATTTTGAATATAAGAATAATCTAACAGTAAATATTTTCTAGAACTGCAAGGAAAAAATACTTGATTAAAAATTATTTTATTTACAAAAATATTTTAATTAAAAAATTTTTAACTTGACTGAAAGTAAATGTGCTATTAGGACCCACCGAGTAAATAATTTTTTTGTGTTAAGTAAAACTTTTTTGTTTTAAGATATTCTTTCCCTCAGTGTATGAATTTTCTTTATTTACTTTCTTTTTCTCTTTCATTTTTGGTTACTCTTCACCTTTATCAAAATGAACGTTCGATTGCACGGACACATTATTATTTATTATTAAGTCATTTTGATATTATTGCAGAAACGAAGAGAAAAAAAGAATATAAATCACGAAATCCTGTGACTGTGACGGCTGTATCTATCTGCGTATAATAACATGAATTAACGTTTCAAATATCAGCAAGATATTTACCTTGTTTTTAAAGCAGAAAATTATGAAACATTTAATAGGAAGATTTAATAGGAATTCTCTCTTTATTTGGCTGTAGCTTCAACAGACGCTTTTATTATGAAAAAAATTGGGTTTTTTTAAAAAATAGCAATATTCATAAAGCTTTCGTGATTTATTTTTAAAGACTCGAGAAATAATATGTATGAAATATTTGCATGTTTGGAAACATTTCGCGTAATCGAACTCATTCGAATGTTGCATTAAACGGCATCGATTGTCTCGGGACGATCCAATTTGCTTAACAAATTTCGTTCGTGTTGTGACCTACTATCTTGCCCAGTATCATCAACAAGCCACAAAGTGCACCGCGCAATCAGGTTCGTCACACGCGGCATCATTTGATACATTTGTTATGCTCTATTGGCGAACTGCAACGTCATCGCACAGGATACACACCCTCGGGCTTGCGGACTATCCTTCGTCCGACTCTTCGATCGACAAAGTGAAATGGATGTTTCTTCAATTAAGACATTGATCGATGATATCAATAATTTTTAAATCACAAGTCGTCCTTGACTTATTAAATCGGAGGCTCAACTTCGAATCGATCAAAGACTCCAAACAAAGGTCCTTCGGATCTGACACGCTCTGTACAATTTGCATTAATGAACGAACGAACGCACGTCGAAGTGAATGACGCGTAACGAGTTATACGCACGAAATCAATGGAAATGGGACACGCGGCGTGTATTTACAACATGTTTTACGCGCCTACGGCAACAATCTTTCTGAGCCTGTTGTCTAAACTTATGTCACTGCGCGAATCACCTTTTTTTTTTTTTATTGGGGGAGACACTCTAGCTGATAAGCACGTGTTATGTTAATGTACGTACGTGTCACGGGTCTATTGTCTCGCCCACGGTGAAAGTATCGCGGTAGACGAGGTCTAGGCCTTCGGGCTAGAAATACGAGCGGCTTTTCCATCGCCGGCTTTATTGCTCAACGATTTACACCTTGGCGGCTGCTGCACCTTGACGGTCCAATGTCGGTGGCTCGTAAAATTCACATTCATAAATTGGATTCGCTTGCGCAATGTTTCTTCGCCGCGATGTTTTCTCGCGATATCTCGTGACGCGAATAAGATCCGCGCGACAGTACGTCATGCGTAGTACTCGCGATCGCGAATAAGCGGTAATAGCGAAAACAACGCGTGAATGAGTCGCGATTTACGCGTTTTCGTAGGAAATCGTAGGAATCGGATGACTCGCTGCCGTCACGTTTCCGTGAGTGACTTAAACGAGAAACTGTAACTGAATCACAAGCGTGAAATGATATTGCGCGTTGATGAGTAATTATAATTATCCTTCGTTATATTTCTTTCCGTGATTCTTTGTTCCACACACGCACACACATACACACACACACACACACAAACACGGCGATTCGATCCGACATTTCCATAATGTTTACGGAGATTCTTGTACAGCTCTTAATAATAATGTACTCCATTACGATAATCGTAAAAACAACACGTTCCACGATATAATCGCGATATTCAAAACGTACATTTATATTGCCTAACTCGTTATCAGACAAATGTTTTTACGTCTCTCTCTTATGACGTAAAGAAATAATATATACACTGAGATATTACTAAATTTTGATAAATATTTGTTTGAATAGTTGCAATGAAATATTTATTAAATGTAAATAAATATTCATTTAGTACAAGAACTATTAGTTTAATTTAACTATCATTTTTTTTATTGAGTAAATATTTATGTATCGTAAGTAAATATTTCATTGCAACTATTCAAGCAAATATTTATTAAAATTTAGTAATTTTTTTCTCTCAGTGTACGAGAGCTACACTAAAAAAAATATTGGTTTCGATTAAACTGACTCACTAGTGTTAATGAGTCAACATAATTGAGACTACGTAACAATGAGAATATTCAGATAATAAAATGCACTTAACAAACGAGTTATTTTTAAAGTCGAATTAATTGAAAGCTCGACAACAGTCGCGTTATCTGTGCTTGATTGTAGATAATGTACAGATAAATCAAGATAGTCTTTTTCTAGGCGATATTTCTCACATTTTATGTCCGCATGATGATCCGTGGTGGAAGAAAACAACCGCGAGAGAGAGAGAGAGAGAGAAAGAAACGTAAAAGTGCCTTTATCCCTGTTGAGACAGCTCGAGCTCTTCGGGAAGCACCTCCTCGCACTCATCGTCCTCGTACGCGGCCCAGGATTTCGGGAAAGCGATGCCGCACGGTCGCTTCTTCGCCAACAGCTTCCGCACTCTCTTCCGCGTTGCGACCAGGAGCAGGAATATGATGAAGCCTTGGAGACCGTTCAACAGGTCCGTCGGTATCCTGACGAGAAAAAATCGCTCGTGGATTACCCTTGCTCTATAGACGTTAACGTCGAAACAGGACTTGCTTTAACGGTCCCTTACCAGAATTCGTCCATCTTCGACCCGATGGCGAACGATATCAGTTCAAAGATCCAGGTGACACCCATGACGAGCACCAGTTTAATGTAAAGCAGGCACTTGAATCGCAAGACTCGCAACTTGCTTCCCGTGTAATCGCGATACTGATGCCACAAGCGCCAGCTGGTCATCCCGAGATAGATCATGTTTAATATTAACAAAATAGCAACCGCCCCGTAAAAGTACACCCACGTCTCCATAACTCCTGTGAAACAATAGGCACGAAGTAATATTATTTTACCTCGCATCGAGAAATGCAGAATTATCTTTTGAGTCACGTTCCGATTCAGTGTGAAGCATCGAAGTAAGCAGCATTTTTTCGTCGGAACGGGAATGTTTCTTTGAAACTTACCGCTGAACCAACAGCCAAATTCGCCGAAACCGGGTCGCAAGTGATCCCCCGTGATGTGATGCGTCGTCAGTGCGGCGATCAGAAAACACGCTGGACCGCCCCATCCCCAGACGCAGTAAGCGTAGAAGAGGAATTGCTCCTTTATTCTGAAGTTCTTAAACCTGTACGGATAATTTTGAACGTTGAAGATGTACGCGGAAGTATATGTCTGTCACTTTGACAGGCGACTGCAGTTTTTCGTATGCCTCAGGTGATTTATTCGCCTTGTTAAACACTTACCACACGCATCGCCACACGTTGAAGGCCACGATGTTCATCCAGAAGAACGCGGACATGAAGGCGAAGTACAATATAAATCCTGAAATGCAAACGGATAATAATGAAAAGTCGACACAAGACGCGCACAGAAAAATATTATTCTCATGCTAAAAGAAGCGATTACTTTTTAGTAATTCTTCTTTTTACGTAACGATTATCTTTACAAAGAGTATTTTCTTGTTAATAATTATAAAATATACTCATTTACTTGAGACACGTATTATTTGCTTAAAATAAATTTCTGCGCACACACAGAAAAATATGTACTTGAATTATTATAAAGTAAATATTACTTAATTCAAATATTTCATAAGTTCATATCCATAAATTTATTATTAATATAAAAAGAACTAAAACTTTTGCACACACCTAATATCATAAGTTCGTTATTAGCATCAAAAATTTAAATACATTCTGAATCTTAGTTATTTAGCACTTCAAGAATATTAAGTTAAAACAAAATTTCAATTTGTGTGTTTATTAGTCTGACCTTTCTTCGATATAATTTTATAGTATTTTTTGAAAGAATATAAATTTTTTTAGTATACAGTAATGAGTTATTTTTAATTTGTGATGTTTAAAGATAATTATTAAGAAACAATTCCCTAAAGATATAACCATTACTTATTGGAAGAAAAAAATAAATTGAATAATCACTTCTCTTGGTAGTGGAATTGATATTTTTTTCTGTTTGCATAAATTGGAAAGTAACAAGAAAAATGAAATTGCTTTTAAGATGGGCTTATCATATGTCCAAGTTTGCAAGTAAATTTCCCTATGTTAATGAGAGTATTACTTAATTAATTATGTATGTACCGAGAGAAATACAGATGACATAATCGTCGTGCAAGTTCGGCTTTAAGTGCTGAATGGAGAGGACGGTGTAGCTGACCGCCAGAGTTGTGACGGCGGCCATCATCGCCTTGTCCTGCAGCTCCCGCAATTCCGGTAGCACGACATAAATCGCGAGGGTGGCGATCAGGAAGATCGCCGAGATGATGCTGACGATGCAGATCAGCGTGTACTTCCACGTCCTCGACGTACTCTCGACCAACAGTTCCTCGTCGAAGCACGCTAGGGCGATTTCGTTTTTGTTCCGCGACGATTTGGCTATGCAGAATCTATCAGAATATAGGAGATTCATCAGCGATAAGAGCCGACGCTCAGTCGTGGACCGGTTTCACTATCAATAATAATTGTCTAGCCATTACGGAAGAATCTAACTACGTGGGACTATTGCGTAATAATAACTTGTCATAATAATGCACCGAGAGGCTACACGAGCTCAGGAAATTTCCAAACACCAGGATTTTCCTCGTGTTTCTCAACATCCCAACTACTATTTCTTTTCTTCTCCTCCATGTAAATAGTTCTCGTAGATAAACGTAATTAGCAGATAAAGATCGGGTGGAATTTTCGGGGATTCTACCTGTCAGCTGGGATTTTCTCATGCTCCATTTCTGACAGCAGCCAGGCGGTGTCATCCTCGTAGATAACTGTGAAGTTATCATGCTCGCTCAGTCCGGGATCCATCAGAAAGACGCTGCCTGGACATTCTAGGCGTATCTTCGTGCCGTCCGAGCAATTGGATGAGTATTGCCATACCGTATCCTCGGGACAGCAAGACACGTCGAAGGACAGGCTCGGGGAGACCGAGTTCGAGAGCAGGCAGAGCCACAGCAACCAGAGGGAACCTGTAAAACGTTTCGCATTTTGATGATTCAAGCGCGAATACTGAATGCGGTTGATTCAATTCTTCTGTGAAAAGATACGCTTGTCAGAAAGATGTAGATTAAAATATGCAGTCATATACTGTTTTGTAAAAAGTCACGTTTTTAAATTTTTTTTACGTCTCGTGATTTCGCATTTAAAAACGTGACTCTTTATGGGAATTATTTTTTTCTCATTGATTAAGTATCATCGTCAACTTCTCGGAAAGATTAATTGTCTAATAATAATCTTATTGTTTACGATACCGTTTACGAAGGTGTTTTCCTTCTTGCGCGATGTCTTCAGTATTTTATTTACACAATATTGCGCATTAAATTTTCATTTTAATTTAATGGCATTTTATTGTGTACTCACAAAATTACAACGAATTACAAGAAAAGATATGAAAAACGAAGATAAAAAGTATGCAAAGTACACAGTAAGGGAAGCGATGCTGCCGTTACAAAGCCCATCCGAAAAGTATAGAATGAGATAATTGAGACAATAATGTAAAGAACTGATGACGAGTTTAATATATTAAAATAATAAAATGTAGAAGCGCTTCTCAGTGAATGCATTTCAATGTAACGTATTGTCGTGTTTGTATTTCAATGAAACGCGCGTTTCCGCGTGCGTCACTCGAGGGTCGGCCTGATACCAAAACGTTTTTTATCTTCGATGATACTAGACCCAACGTTATCACGCAAGTGTATCAGTCATCCGGGGGTTACGAGTTTTCCAGCGGAAAATAAAGCGATATTTTCTCTAGATGCGGGAAAACCGAGCTTGATACAACGACGGTGCATTCTGCAGCTTCGTCTGCAAAAGAATGTACGTCCTCTCCTCCTTGAAGGGGAAGAGATGAGAAACAATAAGAGACGCAGTCAGTTGAAACATTGGCACCCGTAACCCAGTTACAGTCGGTGCTAATGGCAGATGTGTGATATGAAACAATCACTGTGAAAGAAGGAGGGACGGCTCTCTTAACTATTAACTCTTTTTATTAACGGCGCTGGACCCCGCACTGCACACGGGGCATGCGTGTGCACCGGACGCATGGTGCAGGTACTTTGTCAGCGCTGTACCGTTCAAGTATGCGTCTTTGACATCTCGAGAATATTCTACGCTGAAGCTGAGAAATTCCGCAGACAGCATAAACCGACGTGTGCTGTAGCGAACAATCCAGCTTACAAAAAAATTGCAATGCATCATACTCTCGTGTTGCAAAAAAAAATTTTTGATGTCCGCACGAGAGCATTAAGTACGCTATAAGTTATCGATTTTTTTGTTATGCTAGCGCTCCTTAAATGTCACCGATAACGTTAATTCTTCCACGGATAAAAAGGTCACGTTTTATTCGACACGATACGTATGTTTTTTTGAACTCCATGTATTCCATGCCTTTTTCTTTTTACACTGCCAGTGATTTATTGCTATTATCATTATCAGTTAAACGCTTTATTTATATTTTTGCATCTTTTATTTATAATGATATCGGCCTCGTAATCTCGCGCCGAATAACATTATTTTTGCGAGAAGATTGGCGTCTTTAACCCGTATAAACACTCGATTTTTTTTACATATTGTTATTTCTTTTACAAGTGATTAGAAACTTAAACATGTTTTACACATAAAATAATAATTTTTTGAACAAAGAAATTGAAAGAAATTTTTAAAAATCTATTTTTCAAAGTATTTTGTCACGTAATTATTCAATTAAATTTATAGCCTGCGTCTAGATCACTTTGACTCCTACGCGAGTGCTTAGCGTATATACACTCGCTTTTTCTCTCAATTATTTAAATTTTCTGGGACAAGATTTTCTGATCCAATCTATTGCAACTATCTCGATGTAAACATCGAGATTGTAAACTTTGAACTGATACCTCATATCGTAAGTCATCAGCAGAGTCTACAAATCGCTCTTTGCAACAGCATTGAGCGTGATAATCGTCAAATATTATTGTCGCGTAATTTTTCTAGGAAGATCTCTGACGTATTGAAAATAATTTTTACTTTTCAGTAAATTGGAATTATCTGTGAATCGGCACACAGTCGGTCACCTTCGTCGTTCGCGGCGAGGAGACGATTTTTAGAAACGATTCGTAAGCGCGGCGTCCATGTTTAATTAGATACAATCGCGTAATGAACGAGCGAAATAAACGCTTGTCGCTATCTCACGTGTCGTCGTTATCAACGCGTATATTTACGGGAAAAAAAAAAAAGAAATGTTAAACCGATAAATTTCCACGCTGTTCATTCAGTCTTGTTCGTTGCGCGAAACGCTGACGCGATAAACGTTCGCAAGCGCGATATAAAATTTATGTCGGACGGTTAATGAAGGCGGCGAGCGTGTGGCTTTTTAAGAATTAGCGCGAGAATGTTCGAGATGAGATATACGGGCGGTTAAGTCGCTCGAGATATCGACGTTTTAACAAGAAACGTACGAATGGAAAGCGCTGATTGATAATCGAACGCGGGCTTGATCAACGCACTTTATCTCCGCATCAAATTAGCTTTATGAAGATTATGAAATGTCATAAAGCATCAATCTCGTCATCTGTATTTATTTATAGAGCCGCGGCCGCGACTTTTTCACAATAATTCACAGTGCGCTTATCATATTGGTTTGTAACGACTTCAACACGGATCCCGAGTTTTCCGAGTAGACAACGAAATGTTGTCTCTCTCAGAGACACACGCGCGGATTTAATGCATGCGTTAATATCGCTTGCAAATCGATTATCTGGCAATAATTTTCCTCGGTACAGCAGCTTCTTTGTCGAGAAAATTCTGTGATGATATAGATTGGCGTTGATCTTTTATCGACGATCTCGAATTTTTCTATAATCGCGTATTGTGTAACGTCCGGTTTTAATAATTGATAGATTAATTGGATATCGGTTTCGAGCGAGTTGTTCTATCATCAGGACAGCTGTAGGAACGGTCGCAACTCTATGTAAACCAATTTGCATCGTTGAATACCAACGAGCTACGCTTTACGTAAATGAAATAAATTTCTGATATACATACCAGACGAACATGATTGTGAGACGCATGTTTAAATGCATTGAACATTATACTTATAATAACAATATGGAAAAGAAATAATGCTTGATCATAAAATACGGAATGACCCAGACAGCACATAATATAATAATTATTTGAATATTTTGTAAATATTTACGAAAATATTTCATAAACATTTTTGTATCCTTAGATTGAACAGATCATACAAATTTATATATCACATAAAAGTATTTATGAAATATGTATAAAATATTATAAATATGTTTTACTTATCATAAATATTGTAAAAAAGATGTAGTCTGTATTTTAATAACATTTTGAATAAAGATATTATGACTTTTTCCCTTCGTGCATATAAAAATATCTGTAAGATCATACACAGAGAAACAAATTTGTTAAAATAAAATATTTAGTTCGATATGATCAACTAAATATTAGGTTGATTCAACAATTATTCAGTTGCACAAAAAAAGGTATAATTCATTCATGTCAACTATTAAAATTTTTTAATCAAGAATTAATTAAATCAACTCAATATTTAGTTGCACGTACCAGACTAAATATTTTAGTTTTTCAATAACTTTTTCTTCTCAGTGTAGTAACAAGAGAACTTCGGCCGTTCTGTGAATATTTAAATCGTATAAGAAATATCAATACTAAAATGTAGTTATGACCGTCAACGGCTTTATAAAATATTTATATAATATATTTTCAAAAATACATAGTAATAAATATTTATAAGTATTTATAAACATCGTGTGCTGTACGGGGAACTATGATTTATGAATATTTCCGAATGTCATGAATCTTCCTATGTGACAAATATAATATTTTATGATTAATAAGAAGAAAACTTTGCAATGATCTTCTCCACGCGGGAGGATATTTGCATGCACAGCGCGAAGTTTTGAGAAAGAGAACGCAACGATCAAGAAGTCAACATGCAAGAAGTGCGAAACGATCAATGATTTTGCCACTGACAGTTTAATTAATTACAATCAGCTTTATGATGATCGACGTAATAAAACCGATCCACAGAAGATATCTGTGGAAACGTCGCACGAGAGAGAGAGAAGCACACAAAGACAGAAGACATTGGAGACACGCAGGGGAAGTTCATGAAGTTCTTACCTCTGATCGATGACATGCTCAGCTTCCTGCCGTAACTCAGGTTGGACAACGACATCATCTCTCGCTCTCGTTACCGCATTTCCTCGTTTCTGCGATGTGCGACGGACGAGTCTGCTTCTCGCCAAGATAGCTAAGTTGAAAGTCACCCCGGCGAACGCGAACTTCAGCACGTTCTCCAAGGGTCCACTTATTGTTTGGAGCGACACACGTGATCAGGGTCAACGGACTGGCGACTCGCACTGGCGTGTCTGCCACGGAAGGAGCGATTCTGTTTGCTCTTCGCAGTCTTCGCGTCGAAGGATCTCCAGTAGTCGGACACCAAGATCCCACAAGATCCTAGCGACTTCACCCTTCTTCTGTTCGCGATTTCGTCTCAGCGTGCCTCTTCTCCTTCTTTCTTCTCGGCTCCACCTGGCAGTCGCGCTGCTTGGGCTGCTGCAAGAAGCGTGAGAAGATTACGACGATCTTATCGGCTCCTTATCGATCGACCTTCGCTTTCGCTCGAAAACTGACGGGGAACTTTAGTCATGAAACTGGCAGTTTTCTGTTTGCGCAGAATGATCCAGACGAGGTGTGCGACGCGTTATCGAAATCGCAGGAAAAGCCCTCGACGCGTGGTCACGTGAGAGCCTTTTACAGAGAAGTCGACGTATGTTTTGATTAAGTCGATACCCCGATAAGTGGTTGTTGGAGTGGCGAGCCGCCTTGACCGAACTCACGCAGTTGCGCTGCGAGCGAAAACTGAACGTACTATTCTTCGGAGCTTACCGGCGATGCGGAGAGCCCGAGCTGCCCGAGAGCTGAGAGATAGCGATAGAAATTCCTCTCCCACTTTTTTGCGCTTGGACGGACTCGTGCGGTGCAACCGAGTCGCGCATTTTCTTTCTTCTCCGTTTTTCTTCCTGCCTTTTTCCTCGCGAGCCAACCCACAAGCCGATCGCCACGGGAACAATGGTTCGCCGAATCAGGCCAGATTTCTTCCTCTACGCCGATACGCAAGTAGGGCGAAGATCGTGAAGAGATTCATCTACGAGGATGGGATGATGCTGCAAAGGGGGAATATATTGCAAAAAAATAGACTGTGCAACTGATAAAGAATAGAGGAAAAGGATCACGGAGGCATTGCGTGCTATCGTAGTGCTTCACGAGCGTTACACCGCGTGAATAAGAACGTAATGAAGAAACAAGTTGCTGGAGAAGTGTACCGTTACGCTATCTTTTTTATACGTATAAATTAAAATGCTGACGATACGCTGCATCCTCAACGCACTTCAAACGCTTGCTCTAGCTGAAGAACTATTCTGAAAGTTTACAACTATCCTTTAGAACTATTCTTTGGAAATATTGTATGTTGCACGCGCGAACGAAGGCCGCGGCGGATATGATAGAAAATTCTGATAATTATGTACTATGATTAATTATGACTATCGTTAGCGTTCGCTGCGATATTTCTTCCTTCAAGCTGCAGTCGGTTAATCGCATTCGAATAGTCGTTTGATATGTGGAACATGCGAGCGAGTAACGAGCCGTACTAATTGGTACGCTCGCTTATTAAGCACGCTATTAGGTGAGCTGATTAAGCTATCAGTCGCCATAAAAAATGGGCCAAAGAATATGATAGAAGCTATTGTATTCGCGATGAAGTGGAATACTTAAAAATGCATCTATTAACAGATATTACCAATCTTGTATATAATGATTATTATAAATGTGTAACATAAAAGTAAAATATTATCATTATTACTATACGTGTCACATATAATAATAAAGATAATAATTTTTTATTAATATAATTTATATTATATTTTATATCATTAAGCATGTTTTGGCTATACAATACGAGCTAAAAATTATCGAAATTTTTAAACTGAAGGCTTCTCTAGGTTTATTCTTTTTCTTCCGAATCAACAACAAAAAATTTTGATCGCAAATGCCCGAATTTTGGCCCTAAACTAGCTGCAAAGAAAAAAAATAATGAAAAAAATTGATTTATAATAATTTTTGCAGCGAAACTTACTATATTTTGCTGCAGTTTTAAATAAATAACTTTTAAACGAGTGAGTGGATCTAAATGAATTTTTGCACGAATATTTATTAGAGTTTTGTTAGTATATAAAAATTTTGATTTGGTAATGTTACTTTCCCCATCAAATTTGCAAATAAGTACTGTAAAACGCGATTTTATATAAAAATTATAATAAGAGTAAACGAAAAATTAATTGAATTGTGCTCACACACACATAAATTTTACACAGATACTTAAACATAATACTAGAATATTATATGAAATTTTATATTTTTGGTAAGGTTTTGAAATATGACAATACATCCTTAATATAATTTATTATTAATATAAATATAAATAATGAATAAATTATATTACACAACATCCCATATATATACAAAATACAAGACGGCGTTGCGAATAAGAATTGAAGAATGTATTTTCATTCTTCACATCATCTTAAATACACGTTCTCAGACATGGGAAGCTAATAATCTTTTTTAAGAGAGGTATAAATATAAAATGTGGAAAATAAGTTTCTCAAACACTGAATGAAAGTATGGGAAGTAAATATTCGAATCCTCGACGAAGGAAGGTTGAATTTCTCAGGAGAATAAGTCGGCGAAGGTGAGGAGGAAACATTCATTGAGAAAAATTAACATACTTGCGGCCGGTCCTCTTATCGACTATGACGTCAAAGAACAATTATAAATGCAACGATTCTATTGATTCTGATTTTATAGCACACTTAGACGTGTAGAAAAAAAGTCATATAGTTTGTAATTCATAACAATAAATGTTAATGATCCAAAAAAACTATCATCTATCGTTCTTAATTGCAGCTCCTGGAAATGCTCAAGTTTTACGCCCGCTTCGAGATTAGCGAGGAGACCGGCAATGCCTTAACAGATCACGACATGACGGAATTGCATTACACTAAAATCACATCTCTTCAGGTACGTAGATTTAAAAAATATGCTGCAGATTAAAGAACGATTTTTTATACGCGTGCTGAATAATTTTTAAAATATGCGAAATGGTTTTTCCGATATTTGTATTGCGTGTCAAGCTTCATTTTTAATGCGAAAATAACGAACTCCAGGTGTTTAAGTGCGTTGTGTAAGATCGATCGTGTTGTCGATCATGAGGCAAGAATTTGACTTTCAGTAGCTATGATTAATCTTATTAGCTGCATCATTAACGCACTGACGCGCCTAGAGATAAATACATAGATAAATTCCCGAAATCTTGAGATTAGCAGGTAACATTTATAATTTTGTTTAGAATGCGGTTTTCGCGAAATTCCCGGATCTGAGAAGCTTTGCGTTGGCCAACGTAGCTAGCGTTGACGTCAGAGATGCTCTGTATAAACATTTTGGCTCGCTCAGGTGGGTTCTGCTCGCAATATGATTGTTTACCTTACAAAAGACATATGAATTATGAAAATAATATCGTGTGAGAATTCATTGAATGAAATAATTATATTAACGTATAAAGCCACGAAGCATCAGCATTGAAACGCCACGAATAACATTGGGTTTTATTTTCAGTCAAGAAAAATTGAGATCTATTGCGAGTTACTTAAATTTAGTACCGCCCGTGGAGCGAGAAAAGGACGAAAACTGGTACCGCTTAGACATAGACTTTTTGCGCGAATTGCTGGTGAGTATAAAAAAAAATGAAAGACGAGAGATTTTACGCCATCAAGGTCGATGTGAATCATGACCGATGCGTTTTAATTTCAGATATCGCGACACGAGCGTAGGCCGTCGCAGCTTGAAGAGTTGAATGAGATGCCCCTCTATCCGACCGAAGACATCATCTGGAACGAGAGCATCGTCCCGACCGAATATTTTTCTGGCGAGGGCTGTCTGGCTTTACCAAAGTTGAACCTGCAGTTTCTCACGTTGCACGATTACCTGCTACGGAACTTCAATCTATTCCGCTTGGAATCTACATGTACGTAGTAGATACTAAGCGATAAAAAAACGGCCTTGTCGTTTATTGTCGTATCTAAAATTTATGATTAAGTATACCAATCGTTAAATGTATTATCGCTGTTTACAGATGAGATACGACAAGACATCGAGGATGCCGTGAGCAGACTAAGTCCTTGGTACGTTAAATCGCCGCGTTGCCTTCTTTTTTCGCAAAAGTAAAAGTAATCACAATATTCCTTCTTTCCTTGCTTACAGGCGGGCGGAGGACGGTGGTGTCTACTTCGGCGGATGGGCTAGAATGGCTCAACCTATCACGCAATTCGCGGTGGTCGAAGTGGCTAAGCCTAACGTCGGCGAGAACAGGCCGTCGAGAGTCCGTGCCGACGTAACGATAAATCTCAGCGTACGCAAGGAGATAAAATCCGAATGGGAGAACCTTCGAAAGCACGACGTGTGCTTTCTCATCACAGTCAAGCCGCCGAATCCTATCGGTAAGATAAGACGAAAATTAAAGGAAATAATTTGTTAAATTATAGGAAAGAATTAATTATCTAGAGAAAGAAAGAATCTATTGACGTCCACAATAAATTAATAATTTGAAATAAATAATTGCCAGAATAACGAACAAATTAATTCTTATTTTGTTATCAAAGTTGTAAACAATTTCGTTGTAATTGCAGAATGTACTTGACAAAGATAAATTATCTTGTTTTAATAGCAAAAATTTTTATTACCAATAAAACAAGTTTTATTACGTTATCGAATAACTTGTTATGTTAGCGAAGTTTAATCATTTTCACACATAGTAATAGCGACAGTTGACAGTAAAATTTTTTCTTACCGTAATAGCCTTATATAATAATACTATAGATGAGATCAAAGTATTCAGACAATTGTTGCACTATTGCAGGCACGAAATACAGTCACAAGCTCCCCTTCGTACCGCAAGTGGGTTTAACGACGGTGCGAGGGTGCGAAGTTGAGGGTATGCTCGATTCGAACGGCAGAGTGATAGAGGATGGCCCTGAACCGAGGCCGATTCTGCCGGGCGATTCACGCACCTATAGAGTGTGGCTGGACTGTAATCAATACCGAATCGATATGGACATCGCCAGCCATGGCGGCGAGGATGTATACGAAGGATTTAACATTATAATGAGGCGTAAACCTAAGGAAAACAACTTCAAAGCCGTGTTGGAGACTATAAGGGAGCTTATGAATACTGAATGCGTCGTGCCCGACTGGTTGCACGATATAATCCTTGGATACGGTGATCCGGGTGCAGCCTGCTATTCTAGGTAATCTCTATCTATTATCTATCTATTATCTATTATCTATTATCTATACATCTATACTAATAATAAAGCTGAGGGTGTATACCTTGTTTGATTACTTGGAACGGCATCGATTGTTAACGGATGAGCAAATTGAAGATTTTAACAGATATATCCTGTGATTATATTCTCCTACAGTTACTGCGCCGATATCTTCCAAGCAATAATTATTTATGTTGATTATTTCTATGAAAAACAAATCAAAATTTTTATACTATTGTGTAATAATTGATATAATTTATAATTTTCATTTAAATTATAAATTTAAGACATACATTAAATCTGTAATTTTTCATTGAGTACTAAAAAAAATGTTTGATGTAACAGAATGCCAGATGAAATCGCGATGATAGATTTCAACGATACATTCCTCGATATCGACCATCTGCGAGCCAGTTTTCCTCAGTACGAGATCAAAACGAATCCGGAGGATAAAGATAACCTGGTGCGACCATTCCAGCTAATTTTTGAGGATGTTCTCGCGAAGCACAACAATGAGTCGATCAAGAAAATTATTAAAGTTAAACCGCATGTGCCGCCCAGTAGAGGACCATACAGAGCGAACGAACCGAAAAAGTTAGTATTCACTTTGTTTTCGTGGTGTATTAATAGCCTGTTAAAACGCGTTATTTTTTGAACGGAGGAAAAAACATGTTGTCATGTTGCAGGAATCAGATTCCCTTCACGCCGACGCAGGTCGAAGCTATACGAGCTGGAATGCAGCCAGGTCTGACGCTGGTCGTCGGCCCGCCCGGTACCGGCAAAACAGATGTTGCCGTGCAGATCATCTCGAATCTATATCACAATTTTCCTAATCAGAGAACGCTGATCGTGACGCATTCCAATCAAGCGCTCAATCAACTATTCGAGAAGATAATGGCCCTCGATATCGACGAACGGCATCTGTTGCGTCTTGGTCACGGAGAGGAGGCTCTGGAGACGGAAAAGGACTTCAGTCGCTATGGCAGAGTCAATTATGTTCTCGCCAAGCGTTTGGATTTGCTCCTTGAAGTTCAAAGATTACAGGTATTTATTTCTTAAATTACTAAACTAATTAATTATATCCAATTGTTACAATATATTTCTCCTCTCAGGAATCCCTGAACGTGAAGGGCGACGTCGCGTACACGTGTGAAACGGCGGGTTACTTCTTCATGTATCAGGTGTCTACAAGATGGGACCGCTTTCAGGCCAGAATCAAGCAGAGGCAGCACACAAGCGAGAAGTCCGAGTTATCCTCCATAATCGACGAGGAGTTTCCCTTCCACAAGTTCTTCGACAATGCTCCGCAGCCGCTTTTCAAGCGGAATTCGTACGAGGAAGACCTTAAAATTGCGTGTAGTTGCTTTAGGTAAGAATATATATGTTAAATTCTTACAAAATAAGTAATTGCACAATTGCTTCTAACGAGATATTATTTATGCAGATACATTGAGAGGATATTCGCACAATTGGAGGAGTTCCGCGCTTTCGAATTACTACGATCGGGTCTCGACAGATCGAAATACTTGCTTGTGAAAGAGGCCAAAGTGATTGCTATGACCTGTACGCACGCGGCGCTCAAACGTCGCGAACTTGTCGACATGGGTTTCAAATACGATAATATTCTCATGGAAGAATCGGCGCAGATCTTGGAGATAGAAACTTTCATACCGTTACTGCTACAGAATCCCCAGGACGGATATAATCGTCTAAAACGTTGGATAATGATAGGAGACCATCATCAGCTGCCGCCGGTCATCAAGAACATGGCCTTCCAGAAATACTCGAATATGGAGCAATCGCTGTTCGCGAGATTCGTGAGACTGGGCGTACCCACGGTTGATCTCGACGGCCAAGGTCGCGCCAGACCCAGCATTTGCAATCTTTACAATTGGCGATATAAGAAACTGGGTAATCTTGCGCATGTGGAGCACAGTCCTGAGTATCTGGTCGCAAATGCCGGCTTCCTGTACGACTTCCAACTGATAAACGTCGAGGATTTCAACGGCGTCGGTGAGAGCGAGCCTAGCGCCTACTTCTATCAGAATCTCGCCGAAGCCGAATACTGTGTTGCGGTGTTCATGTACATGCGCCTGTTGGGATATCCGGCAGACAAGATCAGTATCCTGACCACGTATAACGGTCAGAAGCATCTGATAAGAGATGTGATCAACATCCGGTGCGCGAGCAATCCTCTGATAGGCCGGCCAAATAAAGTGACAACTGTCGATAAATACCAAGGTCAGCAAAACGACTACATCCTACTGTCTTTGGTGAAGACGCGCGCGGTTGGTCATCTGAGAGACGCGAGACGTCTGGTGGTGGCGATGTCGCGTGCCCGCCTTGGTCTCTACGTCTTCGCTCGTGTGTCCCTCTTCAAGAATTGTTTCGAACTGACACCGGCGTTCGATCAATTAATGCAGAGAACCTTAAAGCTGCAACTGTTACCACAGGAATTGTATCCGACTGAACGACCGAACGACGCCATACCCTCGACAGTT
Source organism: Solenopsis fugax (assembly GCA_003595255.1). Taxonomy (NCBI): domain Eukaryota; kingdom Metazoa; phylum Arthropoda; class Insecta; order Hymenoptera; family Formicidae; genus Solenopsis; species Solenopsis fugax. Next base: position 28,346 of record QKQZ01048340.1, read on the forward strand.
CCAATGGAAATCGAGGATATGCCGCACATGGCTAAGTTTGTTTACGATTATTACATGGAGAAAGTCAGCGGAATGAAGGTAATTTTTATGAGAACTTACAAATTGATTTACATATATTGTTTCTTCGACATACTGATAACGAAATCTTTTTATCATTATTTTCAGGGGTCACAAAAGATGTGGCAGAAGCCGGGAACTATGCAGACAATGGGTAGTCCGACGCATAAGGTTCCCGCTCATCCGGGTGCCGACGATGATACCGACGATGAAGAGGAGGAGCTCAACCAAGAGAACGCTGAAATAAAAGAATCCAAAGAAGAAATAGCGCAGGACAAATATGAGCCTATAAAGAATTTAGTTGAAGATCCTCCGAGCGAAGCTGAAGACGAAGACTAAGTGAATCACACGGATGTATGCGCAAGACTGATGCTATTAGGAAACATATTAACATGTTGGAAATAGAATAATTAATTTTATAGCATGGAAATGAAAAACGATTTGCTCCTTTTCCGAGACATCATTGTATATATCGCAAACGACATTCATTAATGATTGAGTCATTAATACCGTTGTATTTAGGAAGAATAAGTATTTTATTATGGATATTGCTATACAATAATTATAATAGAGTCTTATATATCTATTAAGATAAACTATACTTTTTACAGATGTCAGTCATACCAAAATCTATTTTCTCTCCTTGCAAAACCTTTAGTCATGTATCATCACGCTTGACGCTCGTATATCTCACAAGAAGAGATCCATCTTCTTATTCACCAATCCCTTTCGACGAGCTTCCAGTCTCTTCAACTTCTCTGGAGAAGCCGACTTGCTCGGAGTTTTCTTCGAATCATTCGACGTGTTCCGTCGTACACTTGAGGGCACGTAACTATCGTCGAACTTCATTAGTTTGCTCGGGGATTTGAAGTCAGGCTCGTACTCCTCTATGGAGGGATTGAGCCCCTTGGAATTAGGTACATATTCCTCGAAAACGCTATCGGGTATGACCGTGGTGGCACATGGTTCGTAAATCTCGTAGGTCGTTTCCAGTTTCCCGATCGAGTTCGGCACGTAGCTCACATCTTCCGCGACGCGGCCTTTGCTGTCGCACAGAGTTGGCGTGTACTCATTCGACGTTAATCGCATACTTTCCAGCACGCTTTTCCGGCTGGGCACGTATTTGAAATCCGGACACAATTTCTTCGGCGCGTCCGGGATGTATTCCTCCAACGGCGCATTCTCCAGATTATTAGAGAGCGTGTATGTTCGGCATCTCTTTCTCTTCAAGTCTTCCTGCTCTGTCGTCATAGTGCTCGAAGTTTCGGTCTTCTTCGGAGAAGTCTGCACCGATTTCTCTGGTATCTTTTTCAATCGATCGTTTTTTGTTGTCGTTCGAACGGGAGACTTTTCTCCTTTCGTTTGTTTTCTTGCATCGTCGTCTGTTTTCACTTTGCTTCTTTTCAATGTCTCACTTGTTTTTCGCTTCACCGATTTCTTTCGGGCTGGTGACACGTGCACCTTGATCGTGGGCAAGGACGGCATGTCACTTGCATTTTCTGGATGCTCGAAAGTGTACCTGTTAAACGAAAATTACATTATTCGTATATAAATTTGTAGTTATGATAAGATTTGTGATCTCACAGGACATTGTTTCTTGTTTCTTTCTATTTGTAGAGAAAAGGTTTGTTTAAATTGATGAAATTGATTGTTTCTTTTGATTTTTTTAAGTTGAAGTAAAAATACTTTTGAGGAAAATAAAAATTTTGATTTCAAGAAATTGCGTTATTAATCTTTTTTAAAGTAAATAAATTATTTATTCAAATTATTTATTTAATTTAAAGAAACTACTAACAGAAATATAAGAAATAATTTATATTATGAGTGTTTCCACATTCTATTTCCAAATTGTGTCGAAGTGTTACATTTTTTGTGTTAATTTTTTACATAATGTTTATGTTGTTTTCTAACATATTCATCTTGTGTTAAATTAACACAAAAATTTTAGTTTTTTAGGAGATACAATATATGTTAAATTCAATACAAATTTTCCAACTGTGAAAGATTAAATTCCGATTATCTTAATCAGCGATTAATTCAACCGGCAGAATTGTTTTCAATGACTCTACTATATAATTCGTCTATCTTAATTTTCCATCTTTCTTCCTACGCGCCAAAAAATTAATACAAATACTTAAAAAAATTAACAATCCTATTATTAACGAAGTGCTGCAGGTCATCGGTCAATAAATCAACCGTTGAGTAAGTTGATCAGAGATTTTATTGAAGTCATCCTCGCGAGATCTGATCAAGTCGCTGAAGAATCAATCTAAAAACTTTAAAAAGGCACTGAGTCGATGCGATTGCAACACTCTTACCTGACTTCCAGCTGACGAGTCGACTTTCTCCGTTCGCATCCCCGGCCGTCGCGACACATCCCGTCACCCTGACGGCCGTTCCGCAGGACCGCTCGCTCCAGTATCTTGTAGAGCGCCGCCCAGTCCTCGATCTGCAGCCACTTGTTTGTGATGACCTTCCGCTTCTCGATCTCCACCGTTCTCTCCTGCACGGTGACCACGGCGGTAGCCAGGCAATCGTCCGAGGCCTGCGGGCACACGGTTGCGACACGATATACAAGCAATACAAATCGCGGCGTATCGTTCGAGAAAAAATTAATGAGAGACGCGTTTCGCTGACGATCATTGAAACATCGTGGCACCATCATCTCCGAAGCGTTCTGTCGTCCACCTGATATCGCGTGGACGATATACTTTCCAGCATGGCTTGGAAAAAGGAAGATACCAAAATATCACGCTGATACACACTGGAGGAAAATCGCGAGTAATCGCACGCAATCAGAGATGTATCACGACAGATGTTTCACAGGCGCGTTTTCGTGCGCGTGGCGTCTGCCCGCCTGTTGCGCGCGCGGGCGCACGCTTGACAACCAGCTGTCGACAACAGCTGTTTCACGCGGTACCTTGATTACTTCCAAGTACTGGCCGTCCCGAAACATGTTCACGCTCGGGCACTCCTCGGGGGGCGAACCCTCCGCGCCGGGCGTCCTCGCCTCCATCGCGGTCTCACAGCAGTCCGCAGCACTCGACGAGTTGACGACGTCGCTACGCGCGCACTCGTTTACTCGCTCGCACACTGTCTCCGCGCGTGGCGCAAGCTTGTCGGGCTTGTCCNCGAACGGCCGAACGGCGGCGCGGAGCGAATTTGAAGCGCGGACCCGGCTGATCCCCGCGACTCCGCTCAGTCCGCTCCTTCGCGAGCGAGCGCGCGGCCGTGAAGTCACGTCTTTTTTTGTGTTCATATTTTCGTATAGCGTGTCTTCTTTCGTGTGCCGATTCGATTTCTATCTTACGAGTCACGCGCGCGCGTCAGGGTGACAATTAACGATTATCATCAAAACGATAATTATTTGTTGGTCCGTATCTTCCTGCAAGCTTCGAATGAGGTAAAAAGAAAGACGCGTCTTTCTTCCTCGAGTGATTTTTTTTCTCGCGAGTTTTAAAGCCGATAAGTTCGAATACTGTTATAAATATTACTAAAATTGTTCTTATAAAAATATAATTCTCGTATTTACGTTTACATTTATAGATCTTCCCTCCTCTCCTAGGACGGATCTTCCCTTCTTTCCCCCTTTATAACCTAAAGTTATTCCGCTTTGAACTAGAAAATCTCGTGTTACTTAGGAATCAGCTGATTCCGAATATTTGTGGAAATAGGTACGCGCGAGTCTTCGCTGAATGCGCCTCGTTTCCAATGTGTCTGTGAAAAAAACTGTGTGTCTTTTTACGAGAGCATCTAGGCCGGTATTTATAATCATAAACAATTTTCAATCTTTGAAAGAAAAAATAAATGAATGTATGAATGAATCTGTAATTAATTAGGCTTTTAATTAAAGATTGAAAATTATTTACGACTATGAATACCAGCCTTGGAAATTGTTTTCTGACATCATCACTATAGTGTATTATTAGATCCATAATTTCTAATAATAAGTTTTGGATACGTGAATAATACAAAAAATAAGAAGAAAATGCAATTTTTCAATCGAAACGGATCTTGGTGCTTATTAAATAATATTTTCATAAAATATATATAATATATATCTAAAAATATATAATATCTCAAATAAGTTTGATCATCAGATTTGATATAATTAAGAGTTGGATAAGTTAATATATATATTTTTAATTACAAATTAAGTCAAGCAATTGTAGGCACGATGTGTTATTGTAGTTTTACTGTTTCCGCAGTTGAACAGATACCAAGTACCGAGCGAGAATCGCGAGAAGATGAATTGTAGTGAATTGTAGGATACAACAGTAAATAGCCGAACGATTCAACGAGCGCGATCAGTGCCAAGCAGTGCCAAGTGCATCACGATCAGGTGAAACCACAGTGTGTGCTGTGGTGAGACACGACACGAACGACCGTCCTTGCTCAGGATCGAGTGGACCATGGCGCGCAAGGATGCCCCTTCGATCTTCGAACGACTTCAGATCCTTATGGAGGACGAGATGGGACCAGGAAAGGTACGCGATGCTTTCCTAACCTATACTCAACTCGTAGCTCACGTGCTTGTACTCACTGTTTTTTCCTCTGTTTTCAGCTGATTACCTACGGGATAGCCAGCGTCGGCCTATTCGCAGCTCTGTACAAAATTAGACCTGTGAGTACAAACCGAATCTATGTGCATTCACCTGCTGTCATGGTCTCGGACGGACCTAACCTCGCGTTGATTCTCTCTCATTGCCTTCCAGTTCGCCAAGTTCACGAAACCGTCCGATGTCCCGTTGAACTTTCTGCAAACGCGAGTGCCACTCCAAGGCACTGTGCGACGTGTGGAACCGAGCTCTACTAAGGTTCTACTGATGGTGGATCATCGACCCTTGCTGCCCTTTCCCCACTTCAACAACAGGTCTTATTTGCCTGTCAAGATTGGCGGTGTTGACATCACAGGAAACGGTAGGTGTCGAGTAGATCGTGGAATCCGCAGCTGGTCTAAAAAAACGTGGGTTAATCTTGCAGGTGTAAGTTGGTTGCAAACTGTACTTAATGGAAAGCTCATAACATTTGTGCCTATAGTTAAAGAGAAGGAGTATTTAGAGTGCGTGGTTGCAATGTCGCAGAAGGATCAAGTGAGAGAAACAGATTGTATTTTGCATCATTAAATGCTTGTATCATGCTCATATGTTATTTTTGCAAACAGGATTCGCTGGAGATTGGTGAGGAACTAGTTAAATTAGGCCTAGCTACAGTACATGAGCCTTGGATAAAACTAAAGGATAAGCGCATACTAGCTTACAGAAGGTCCTTAGCAAACGCGCAAAAGTGGGCAGTACGTAGGAGAAACGGATATTGGCATTTTGTCAAGCAACCAACAGTTTTGTGGAAGACGCAAATGTTTATAATTGACAAAATGAAGTCACTGTTGCCTACCATTGTAATTAGACGACTTGATCTGTAAGTGCCCAACTTATTTTAGCAATAAACTTCCAGAGTAATATATTTTTTGATAGTTTGTATATACAAGAGAGAAAATGCATATATTATGTACTTAAGGATTTTTTAATAAAGCTTTAATAAAGGTTATCTTCGCAATTTTATATCTCACGAAAAACAGTCGTGCAAACGTATAGTTAAAAAAAATTAGATAAGTTTCGGAAATATCAAACTGGTATATTGAGTTACTTGTCTTGGAAACTTCAAAAACATATTTCAATTTATTTGATGTAAAATCAATATTTGAAGTGGGTGAATGGATTGTTTTTTTAAATATTTATACAAGTGGCAACTATCAAAAAAGTCAATTTTATTTGTATTTTATTTTAATTACCAAACTGTACAATTCCTATAATTATCTCACATCTCACACCTGACACCATATAACAAAATTATTATTTATAATCGATCAACTTAACAAAAACATTTGTCCTCTCCTTATTACTTACACAGGTATTTATATCATTCTGGGATTTATTTATTCCCACTTGTTGACTTATGTGATTAAGTCAGATATTTTAATATACATGTAATAATTAAAATTAGTATTACGGATATTATTCATACTATGTAAAGAAGAAAAGTAATTTATAAAAATAGACTTATAGAAAATTATTACATTTATAAAGATACAAAATAACTTCAATATTTCACCTTCATATCAATAAAATTATATTAATATTATATTAATATTATGTTTTTCTTTAATAAGATATTTGTGTTATCAGTTAATTATTTCAACATTAATATATGCCTAGCATTCTTAAAACTGACATCTATTAAAGATAAATTAATGTTTGTATTCAAAGTAATTAACGTGAAAAAAAAAAAGTAAGAAATTCTCTTTGAATCATATAGATTTTGAGATACACAAATAAAATATAAAGTATAAAAATTAATATATATATATACTATATGTATAGAAAACGTATAATAAAATTTGCAAAAACGATTTTTCAACTTTATATATACATTACAGTCGCCAACCATGTAACTTTTTCTAAACTTTTGTTCTCAATTTTAATCACTGTAATAAAGCTGATAGATTCCTCTACATAATATATCATTCATATTCTTATCCTCCATCTATTTGAAAGGACCAAAGGCAAGACAGTATGAAGTTTTCGTCCATTATTACTTTGTTTACTTATATTAAAGGTCCTCTTTCGAGTTCGTTTTGACCCGATTAACTTTCTCTACTTTAGGAGCTGGAGATGGCTTTGGCACAGCGGTTGGTTTAGATGTCGGAGCGACAGTTGGTTTAGGCGTAGGAGCGGCGGTTGGTTTAGGGGTAGGAGCGGTGGTTGGTTTAGGCGTAGGAGCGGCGGTTGGTTTTGCTGTAGTATCCGTGTCTCGCTTCGTTTTTTCTATTTTTACACCTTCAGGACCAGTATTCGGCGACTGTTTTTCATTCGTCGTACGAGAAGATGCTTTCTCAACTAGATCAGGGAAAGCTTGTTTTAATGGCACTCTGCTTATATAGTTTAGCCATGGAGAGCCAAACCATAAAAAGTTATCGTATACATGAGCTGCACTTATATGAAAGACTGTGCCGTCATCTGCCGAAAGAGCATCAATGATGTTACCAGATGCATCTATTCTTAACACCATACTTTTCTCATGAAA